>MJUU01030127.1:0-21474 GCA_002080025.1 Modiolus philippinarum
CTCAGACACCCAAGGGTAAGATTTCAATATTTCTCTGACGAGGCTTGGCGAGTCAGAGAACCATTGAAATCTTACCCAAGGGTGTCTGAGATTTCTGAATCTTGTATTTTCAACGGTGTTTGATTAATTTTCTCACTTTTGTTAATAAAAACATCTTTCGGCGCCGCCATGTTGTCCTTACCATCTGGCATTACTTAGCGACTCACCATGACGTCAGTGACGTCATAGTATGCAAGAGGCTGTCTCACATGGGGTGGTGTGAGACAGAAAAATCTCACACCGCTAAAAATAGGAACTGACCTGTCTCAAAAGTGGGAAAAGGTAAATCTCACACACCCTCGTGCAAGATTAGGTAGTCTCTGACTTGGCTCAACACTTCCCCGTGTGAGACAGCCTCTTGCATGTTATGACGTCATTAACCTCATGTGAGTTGCTATGTAATGGCGGATGGTAAAGACATGAGGTCGCCCAAAAACGTTTTTATGAACAAAAGTGAGAAAATCAATCATACAACGTTGAAAATGCAAGATTTAGAAATCTCAGACACCCTCTGGTAAGATTTCAATGGTTCTCGGACTCGGTAAGCCTCGTCAGAGAAATATTGAAATCTTACCCTTGGGTGTCTGAGATTTCTTGATCTTGCATTTTCACCAGTGTTAGATTCATATATTCTCATGAACATTGTTATGTTAGATTTTGAATGCAGAGATGAAAACGATTCTTAAATTGTGCCTTATGAAACTTGAAAAAATTTGCAGATATTTTACCGATATCTTAGCACAATGCTTTTTCTTTACAACAGACATAGGCTTCAAGAGCATGCTATAAAAAAAGAAGAATAGAAAAGGAAGATCTGAATGCTTAGAAATAGATACACCCATTTTTTTTTGTGTCGCCTGCTGTAAGCAGAGTTGACACATAGAAATTACTATCCGTCATCTTACGTTGTCGTCCTGCGTCAGACTTCGTCGTCTGTCGGTTTTTGAATCCGCAACTCCTTCAAAACAACTAGTCCGATTCCAGCCAAACTTTCAGAATATTTTGTGCACTTGGTGTAGTTGTGCACCTGATACTTGGAATTTTGATTTTACAGATTTTAAAGGTTCACGGAGCCAAAATTGCTCATTTGTGAGTGTCGGTTTTGAATCCGCAACTCCTTCAAAACCACTAGTCCAATGGACCATCCAAACTTTCAGGATATGTTGTTCACCTGGTGAAGATGTGCAGCTGATACTAAGAATTTTGATTTTATAGATTTTAGAGGTTCACAGAGCCAAAATTGCTCATTTGTGGGTCTGTTGGTTTTTGAATCTGCAACTCCTTCAAAACTGCTAGTCCAATTCCAACCAAACTTTCAGGATATCTTGTTCACCTGATGTAGATGTGCACCTGATACCTAGAATCTTGATTTTACAGATTTTAGAGGTTCCTGAGTCAAAATAGCTCATTTGTCAATTTAGTTTGTTAATGTGGTACTTTTTCAAAACTAGAAGTCATATTCCAACCAACCTTTCAGAATTTGTTGACACTTGATTTAATAATGTGCACCTGATACTTAAAATTTTGATTTTACAGATTTTAGAGGTTCACTAAAAATGGCTCTTCTGTGGTGCAGGGGACACAAGTGTTCCCTGGAACACCCATCAATTTTTTCATACAATGTTGCTAAAATGACCAAACATTAACAAAGACGAACTTGTAAAAATTTTTAATCACAGTTGTTTCTACTTTTTAACCCTAGGTGTTAAAAATTCACATCATGAACTTGTCTAGTAAGCCATCCATGAAAAATATCACTTTAATTTTTCCCATTTAATGTTTCCTGTAGTGAATAATGATTGATATAGAAACCCCTTATAAAGAAAATTACATCAGATTGTGTAGAGCGTTCACAGCTGACTGCTGAATTTCGTAATTTTCTTCTCACAAAGTTCATTAATCTGCTATAAAACCTGCTTTTATAATAATTTGAACTATTTTAAAGTAAAAAAGGTTTAAAATCTGAAGATAACAAACATGTATATTTAAATATATTTGAACTTTTAGACACCAATAGAAAGATTCTTCCTTATTTAGGGTATATTTCTGATCCAGATTCTTGAGTAAACACCCCATTTGTTATGAGGCCTTAGTTCATTACCGTGGTTTAGACCTCAATATGTTTTTTGACCACAGTTTTAATATCAACCGTAAAATCTTGTGTACATTGACTAGCTTCAGACCAAGTATGTTACATATAATAAAAGGCATATAAACATTTGAAGCTGTATTGAAACAATAATTATGGGCCAATACATGAATTACTGTAAAAACCTACAAAAGTCATTTGAAAATTTGTTTCCCACCGTACTATGTTTGGTGACTATAGATGGTTATCTGTTAACATTGCCTTTTCCATATCTTTCATATTTTCAACTTGGTTATCATCCTGATACTCCCATATCAGCCTGGGGCACCAGGCGAGGGCTGATATGGGTCGATGGATGATATTTGTGCTGATATGGACAAGGCCATGTCTTAATCTATTTTTATGATATACTTCCAATTAGGAGTTATCATCACACCCCACTGAAATAGCCATATCACTGGGCTAATATGGATATTTCAGAACGAGGCGGTCTAATATGGCCATATCAGACTGGGTAAATATATATGTATGGACTGTTAACTTCTGGCTATATTACACATGCAAAACAGAACATGTCTTCGATAAGTATGTAATAATTAACTTTATCACATACTTAGCACAGACATGTTCTGTTTTGCATATGTAATATAGCCGGAAGTTAACAGTCCCTACATGTATATATACCCAGTCTGATATGACCATATCAGTCTGGTGATGTGGCTTTTTCTGTCAGGGTATGGTGATAACTCCTAATTGGAAGTATATAATAAAAAGATTAATACATGGTCTTTTTCATATCAGCATATCAGCACAGTTATCATCCCTCGACCCACATCAGCCTAAGGCGTTAATATTGGTGTCTCGGGATGATAACCAGGATGATATTGAAAAGGCCATGTATTAATATATAATGATGTGACCTTATCGGAAAAAAAAATAGGATAAAACTCTATTCAAACATAAAATAGATTTATACTGAAGGACAGATCTTAAATCACTTTGTCACCTATTCATCATAATCATGGCTTGACTAGAGAAAGTTCTGACATCTTTGACATATACTTACAAAAATTCCTATAACATTATCATTATCATTCCATAACATATTTCCCTAATTATCGTAACTCAAAATAGTCCTGATCAAACGGTTTGTACAAAAATAACTAGGCTATGGTCTTGTATATAGTCCTTAAACTCGTGACTCTTTGTAGCTTTTGTTTTTTATGCACCCAGATCAAGGATTGGGGGCATTGTTTTTGTACTGTCTGTCTGTCTGTGCGTCCAAAACTTTAACCTTGGCTATGACTTTTGAACTATTAAAGATAGACTTATCATACTTGGCAATTGTACAGGTCTAGTCAGGAGGAACATAAATATGCCCCCAAAAGATTAGGTCAGGTCAAAGGTCAAGGTCACAGGGGTCAAAATTTAAGTCTGAGATTCCATTTACATATGTTTTGTATGTAAAAAAAAAAGATCTTTATTATTAAGATTCCATTTTCAAATTTATTAAACTAAGAGGTGCTGGGGTCATATGTAGTGTTTCACAAACCCATCTTGTTAATTTTGCTTTTAACAGGAATTTATTGGTGCTCAGTGTAGCAACAATAAAAGTAATAAAAAAAATGCTATGCAGAGTCCTAAATTTCATGACCAGTCTTCTAGAATGATATCAAACCAATTCCTTAAGTCCAGACGTGGAATAAGGTGCTGTTGCCAGCATTTATACTTTTGTTCATTTGAGTCTTGCTCAGTTTTGAAATATTCAGGTATATAAAGAGTTTATAAGACATTGACAAAGTTTTCACCAAAACAAATATCACAATACAAAAATATGAAAGGTATCTTGGTGACACATGATGAGATTTTTTAGCCCTATACAGGCGGGGAAGTGGTTGAAATAGAACATTAGAAATTGAGCTCTCGTTTAAATGAGGTAGAAATGTTACTTTTTGGATTGTTTACCATAGATGCATAATTATAAAAGTTATTTCCAATGAAAAAAATACTAATTTTGCAATTTATATGAAAACAACGTAGATTACCGCGGGTGAACGTATAGATGCATAAGCGATGCACAAATCAGCATTAAAGATCAAGTTAGTGTCTGTCTTTCAAAGTGAATCCCATAAAGGCCATCTTTAGATTTTGACCAAATTTTGTATATGGATTGCTAATGTCCCTGTTATTCCATGTGCAAATTTTTATGTCCGCCCTTCTTGGCGTTTCTCCAGAATAAAAGTTCAAACATGATCGAATTTTTATCTCCTATGCATTCTTTCTGAGGTTTCTTTCAGGAATCAACTTTGTATCAATAGGAAACTGTCAACAAAACTCTCTAAAAGAATACCATATAGTAACCACCCTTATATTACACTTCAAATTCTTATTAACACGTGGCCGAAAATCTTGAAATTTAACGAAGTGAAAATACTTAAAGCAATACATGCCCCTTTAATTGCCCCATATATTGATTTCATAGAGAGTACAAATCACTTGCGAGCTAAAAATATAATGAAAAGTCCATTTTCTCCCTACTTAAAAACTTTTAAAAAGTGGATCCCGAAAAAGGCCATTGCAGAAATCAATTTCATATGGTTTATACGATGCATAATTATATATTTAATAATACTCCTAAATTTTGTTTCTGTCAATGCCCTTTGAGGGTGGCTAGATTTTTTTCTTTATTATCACACAGTTTTGACCATCTGATAGAGATGGTTTTAAAACAATGTTTTATGAATTAATCAACGACAATTGTATATTTCTCATATATCTGTTCAATACAGCGATTGTTGCAGCATAAGGCACATAGTAAGTGAAATGTAAAAAAATACCGCAAATATAAGAAATTTGATTTTTATACGACCGCAAAAAAATTTTTGAGGTGGTATTATGGTATGATTCTGGCGGCGGCGGCGGTGTCGTCGGCGGCGTCTGTAGACACTTCGTTTCCGTGCAATAACTTAAGTTCTGGTTGACCAATCTTTATGAAATTTGAACACAATGTTCCTTGGCACAAAGGGAAGGCTGGGATTGCTTTTAGGTATTGTATAGCCCTCCTGTTTCTGAAAAGGGCCAAATTGGGTGTTCTCATATATTAGGTTGTAGAATATTTATTATTAATCAGATTTTTATGGGGTTTCTTTTAGTGTGCTCCTTATTAAATTTCCAATCAGTAGTATGGAAAACAGATTTCACATCGCATGTACCGTTCATGAGATAAATGGGGCCCTAACAGGGGTAATCCCAAAAAAATTTCTTTTTTTTATTTTTAGTCCGATTTTGATGCAGTTTTTTCAATGGATTCCTTATGAAAAATTAATGTAGCGCTCAATTATTAGTTTTTTGTTAACTTGTTTCCTTCCCGAGCTATGAGGGCCGAACAAGGCCTATATTGCAAATTTGCAGATTACCTAAAATTTTTATTTTTCATCGGATTTCGACAGGATTTTTTTCTTTGGATTCCTCTTGATATAAGCTTTCTGTAGTACCATATAGCGGGTTATTTTGACAAGTGTAAAATTTGGCGGTTTTAAAGACAAAATGTATACGAAAAAAATTGGCAGTTTTTATTTTCGCGATTGCATAAAATACATCATAAAATATTTCCCTTGTTACTAACAAGAAGTGAGTTTCAGTTTATAAAAGTGTTGATCAACATGAAATATATATGAATTGAATGATAATTATCCTTCGATTTTAAACATTTTTACTGTCATTATTCAATTATTGTGTAATTTACATGTAATTTATATTAGTACCTGCATTTTCAGAAATTTTTAGATATTTGTCACTTGCACAGCTTGGCTTGAATACAAACTTTAGACAGGCACAATACATAGAGATATCCAAGCCGTTATGATAAATATTATTTTATTTCCAAAGGTAATGATTCTAAAAAAAATGTAAAAAATTTCATATTCTTGATGAAATAAATACAACTGTGGAATAAAATTTGGCGGAATTTATTTTGGCGTTTTAAGCTAGACCGCTAAAATACGCCAAAATTACACCTTGCCAAAATAACCCGCTATATGGTATATCAACTGGTTTGGGGTAGCTCTTACCATTTCCGAGCTATAGGGGTTCAAAGGGGCTAAAGCTGCAATTTTGCAGATTACCTAAAATTTTATTTTTCATCGGATTTCAATGGGATTTTTTTCTATGGATTCCTCTTGATATAAGCTTTCAGTAGAATGCCAATGTATTTGGCTTAGCTCTTACTGTTTCCGAGCTATAAGGGGTTAAAGAGGACTCATAAGGAGTCATAAGGGCTAATTTTTATTTTCCCTAGTTTGTGTCCAGCTAATTACTGGGTCAGTTTCCTTATTGTGTCCAACTAATTATTGTGTCAAGCTCTTTAGTATGTTCATTACACTTGTTCAAATTTCAGTGGTTGATAGCTGCAGTCGTATCATGCTGCGCTCGGCGTAGCCCTTAATTTTTTTTAACCGTGGCTGTGTCATCACACATCTTGTTTATTTAAGGAGATGGCAGGTAAACAAATTTACAGGGGAGACAATTTTTGTGAACTACTTCCCCACCTGTATAGCTGAAAACACAACGGTAGAAATGCTGGTGATATATGAAATTTTGATTGATTGATAAGAGTTTCACATCTAATTAGGGACCGACCATTTAACCTGAAGAAGGGGGGTTATGGTTTTTTTTTCTGGACAGAAAATTCCCCCCCCCCCCCCTTCAAGTTAAATGGTCGGTCCCTTAGCAGAACTTGAGCTACATCAGAAATGTCAGAACAAGTTAATCCATTCAGAAAGAAATAAAGGTTGAATGGACAATCTAGGGCAAAAAGCTTTTACCACAATTGAAGGGCAATAAGGGTAGGAAAAACAGAAGTAGTTTGATATCAGTATACAATGGAAAAAAGTATACATAACTGAAGGGTAGGAAAAACAAGGGATCGTATACTGTAGTTGGCTTAACATTTCTTTTGCCACAATTTGTCTAGACAATGCTTTTACTGTAATTACTTGACTGTGGAAGGCATGGCTCACTGTAATATGCTCAATGCATATTTTAAATGTTCTTCTACGTCTTATATTACCTTACATGACAGTTATCCTTACACAATGTAGGAAGTACAAACTTAAATAAACAAACAAAGAAACAAACGTGACTATCCTGTATTGACAAAGTTTCATTGAAATCCTTTAAATGGTTTATATCTACTGGAGAATAATAGATGTTGGATTAATAATTTAACATCTGATTTATTTTGAAGTAAAAATACTCATTGAAAAGACTCGGCTAATTCCATCTCTTAGTTTCAGCATGATGTTTTTATAGGCAAAAAAACACTATATTATATGGGAACATGAAAAGGATGAGTTTTGAACTTTATATGACCCATGAGACTGGATTATCTTTTCATTTATAAATGTCATTTATTTTATCATATTGTTTAATTATCCCCCTGATAATTATGCTATTCACATTGTAATGATTTTAGTATGTGATATTCTTTAACTCTTTTGGATCTAAATTTATTTGTGAACGCTATGATTTAATAAGGTAAGTTATTTTGAAAATTTATAAAAAGTTATTTTTTTAATCTTAAAAAAATATTTTGTTTGTTCTTTTCACTTAAGTAAATTGTTAACTATTGTCTTCATGTTTTATGTACTTCATTGTAAAGGTACTCGTCTTGATAAGTTGGACGTTTTTCTAGTTTAATTTTTACTGTGAGTCTTTTTTGTGTATTTTTTTTAGCCATTCACCACACATAGGGATAGGGGAGGGTTTTATCCAAGAAAACGAGTTTACCCCCACCACAATTTTTGCGCCTGTCCCAAGTCAGGAATATGTTGGTCATTTGCTTGTCCTTGTCTTCTTATAAAATTTTAGTTTCTTGATATTTGGGTTATTGGATGTGGTTTGTTTCCATTGATTTATTCACTTTTTTACTTTTTGGGGGCCATTTAGGGCTTGCTATATGGTGTTGTACAAAGTGACCCCCTAGATGTTTTGTTTTGGGTCGTTTTTACCTGGAGATGGGATGCTGTCTCCTTGACAGGATTTACCCCATTTCCTTTCTTTTTCATATATGTTAACCATAGAATTCTCAGAAGTAGCAATCTGTAAGTTAAATGTATATTTTTAGCACAAAAAGTGAATAAGGGCTTTTTGTTCTCACCTTGTCCATCCTTTCAATTGTTCGTTTTTCCTTAATCTTCCAAACTTCACTCTGTTGAATCCAGTTCAGCAAATTAAAGGGGAGATAATTCAACATTGTGAAATTTTGATACGGTAATATAGTGGAAATCAGGGAAATGGGCACCTTTGAATGTACATGTATGTAAGGGAATAGGATTTTTTTTATTCAGGCTGTAGAAAGGAAAATAATTCAACTTGTAGATGTTTTGCATTTTGGGGTGTGTCATATCCATTATATTGATTAATCCTTCTCCCAAGGGAATTCAAAGTAAAATATAGTGATTTGTCTGTTTGTCTATCACAAAGTTCAAATTAATTTATCTTTTTAAGAGCACTTTATAGACACTTTATAGATGGATGAGCTTTTGTCCATAGACACATCTTGAATAGTTCTTATGGTGGTATAAAAAGAAAGTGGCCTTGACCTATACTGCTATACATTTTTAGTTGGTCTCAATGGGGTATAAGAGGAATGCAGGATTGGCCTTTTTAAGAAAGTCGGAAAACATGCACATGAAAACAGAAAGGATGTCCAGGGTGAAGTGGGAACCTCTGAAAATTGAGCCAGTGGAATGGGAAAAGATGGCTTCTTAAAAGTAGGAGTCTTTGTAAAATATATTTCCTGCCAAGTGGAGTAAAATTGACTGGATTTTGGGAAAAGTGACCCCATTGAGACTTTCTTTTAAGCCCTGATGACTGCAGATCTGTTATTCTAGTAACGGTATTCTGTTGGAAGATGCACCATGGATACTTTTGAGGTTCCTGATAAGAATTACTGTATAGTTCACCTTGACCTTTATTTCATATAGTAAATTTGTGTGTGAGGTCAGGTATTTAGATGCTCAAGCAGGTAAAAAAAAGAAGATGCACTTCAGATAGTACTGGTAACAAGGTTCTCAACTTGAACTATATTTCAAACATGAGTGACATTGGTTAGAGCCTGTGTTAAAGCCCAGGTCTATGATGGTTAAGCAGCTTTATTGTAACATGTACATGAAAGTTTCATTCTCTGTTGATTATATATTTACTTTGTGGGTTAATTAAAATTAAGTGATTAACTACTTTTGTAAAGTTAAGTGCTGTTCTGGTATTCTTCTACATGCATTCATGGTGTTATACATAATAATTCGCAAAGGTTCCGCGGAACCTGGTGTCTCGCCTGCTCACTCCGCTTTCATTAAAATTTGATGCGGTTACTAGAAGTTCTAAAAAGAATAACTGGTCTTTAAGAGTATCAGGAAATTTACCAAAATTGGAACCAAAAATTTTTGAAATCTAACCATGGGCAATATTAGTTTTGACAAAAATTCATCCAAAAAACGTGGTTGCTAACAAGAATTTCCAAACATTGCTTGTCTTTGACTCAGTTTGAGAATATCAGGAAATTTACCATAACTAGGAATAAAATTTCAAAATTGGAATAAACATTTTTGAAATCTAAGCATTGATAATTTTTGTTTTCACTAAAATTACAGGCAAAAAAGTATGGGTGCTAACAAGAATTCCCAAAAACTGCTTGTCTTAATGAGAGTTGCATTAAATTTACCGAAATTGGAACCATATTTTTTATTCTTAAATTTCAGAATGATCAGTCTGGTATGAAAAAATGCTAAAATATTTGATTGTAAGCAAAAGTTTTGAAAAATGTCTTGAACATTTTCAGGAAATTTACCAAAGTTGGAACCGGGCTAAAATCCTGCAAGTTTATTGCTTATCTATAGACTACATGCAACAATTCTATTTCAAAATTAAATTTCCTAAGTTCTTATTTGTTTAAACTTTGTTGATATTATGGGCCAAAGTGAAAATTTAGTCAAATTCATTGATGCGGAAAATATAGGTCAAGGTGACATAATTCTAGTATGGATGTTGGTTACTACTAAAGATGTAACTACTTACCAATCATCATCCCTCTATGGTATGTAGGTGTTGAGATATAGTGGAACAAAACGAAATTATTGAAAAAAAAACTAAGTCCAACAAATGGCAAAATACGGAAAAATTGGAATTTTTGTTTTTTTTCAAAAATATACTTGGGATTCAATGATGAAGTCGTACAAAATATTGTGTTCAAATTTCATTGATATTAAAGTTACTTAAGTTCAAAAAAAGTTTTAACATTTGGGTTAACCAAATGTTGACGACGACGACGGAATCTATGATCGCTATGTCTCGCTTCGCGACTTTTGTCGCAGGCGAGACAAACATTGTAAATGTGACTTAAAAGATATCTGGACTAAACCTGCTATTATCATGAGAGTGGCCATATACCAATTTACCTGTTAGAATGTAGTCAATTTATTGGCCACTAAATTTTTAATGACTGTTAAAGATACTAGATGTGAAACAGGTAGGAGAGAAAACATGAAGATAACATAGCGATTATTAACAAGTTTATGGCCAATAAGTGATAATTTATTGTGAAGTAGAGTTTGTGTAAAGTTACAATAGGGGAAAAGGAATAACCAGAGGCTTTGAATATGTAATTGTTACATCCTGTTCATTGTTAAGATTGTATTTTTTTATAACTATTGCTATGTCCCATTCAATTTACGATTGTATTTTTTTATAACTATTGCTATGTCCCCATCAATTTACTTAATTCGTTTTTTATCCAATTCGTAGATTGAACCCTCTTACAGCAAAGCAAAAAATTCATAATAGTGAAGTTAAAAAATAAAAGAGTTTTAAGTTTTAAGTTGTCTTTTTGACACATTCCCCGTTTCCCTTCTTTTTTCTATTAAGTGTGAGTATACTTTTAGGGATCACAATTATCTACTGTAAACCACAAAATATTTTTTGCTGTGTTTTTCACGTTTTCAAAATTGATTTTATTTTGCAATTTGCTGTTGTTGGTCGAGCTACGAATGAAAATTACTGCAACAGTTATATTTTTGTTCTTCATCGCTTAACATTAAAATAGCCTATATAAAACTGCCATGAAAATTTCCCTGTATATGATACCTTTTTTGTTGAAAGTTTATACATTTTAAAATGGGGTGGGGTGGGGGGAGATGTGTGGTGGTGGTAAAGGGAGGGGGTGAGGGAGTTGTCATATGCCACCTTGTTTGCCCTGACACAATGCATTAATGGTTTTGTTTGTTAAGACATAAATGAAAAAATGATATTGTTTGTAAAACTTGCAGAAAAACATTAAAATTTGTTTTCTTCCTTGCCACGCTAAGACGGGAAGATCTATTATGAAATGTAATTATAGAAAAGATAAATATTTGATGATATCATTGATCAATATTGATCTGTTTTACAGGTAGACAACACCAGGTAGAAACATGGTGATCTTAAGCAAGGTAAGACTTCTGTTTAGGACACTTATATCTTAACATAAAAAGGAGGGATGTAATTACACAGTTCATAAAAAATTATTAGTTCAATAAAGGTGTATAGTAAAAAATGTATCAGCTGTATTCGAAACTGCAGTTTAGTTCGATAAAGGTGTATAGTACAAAATGTATCAGCTGTACTTGAAACTGCAGTTTTGCTAAAAAAAAATTCTTATTTTTATTTTTAGACATTATCCTGGACAAATATATTCCAATGTTCTGACAAAGTTTGTATTTAAAAGAGATTCTCGTATCCTGTGGTGACTTTGGCTCGATTTGCCTTTTCAGAAAATAATGTATAATTTGAAAAAGAAAGGAAATTGGGTAAATGTCAAGGCTCCTGGTTAAAACGACCCAAAACAAAGCATTTAGGGGTCACCGTACGGTCTTCAACACAGTATGGAACCTCACACCATATAGCAAGCCCTAAATGGCCCCAAAAATGTGAATAAATCAATGGAAACAAACTGCATCCATCAATGTTTTTAGAGAATACATTCAATATTTTTGTTGGTCAGGAATGTAAATAATTTTATATTGTTGGTTGAAAATCTACATGTATTTTTTTCATGCACCAGAATATTTTTCATATTATCTCTGTACCCACAACCCGCATTTTCTGGCATGGCAAATTAGGACACTGATAATTTCAAGTGAACTTGACGTTTTACTGACAGTGATAAAGAACAAATTTATTGTGATTCTGCAATTAAGTGGCATACCTGCGCATCTCGGGTTTAATGACACTTTATTTGGGCAGTATGTTTCTATTTCTACATTTTTTTGAAATGAAGATAAACGTCGTATTAATAGGAAAAATAAAAACATGCACTTTTAGATTTGCATCGAAAGCATGATGAGGAAGTTTGTAAATGTCAACATTTATTTTCCTACATTATATAACTGTAATTAAAGTCAATGTTTGATGTTTTTGATGAAATTAGTCGGTAAAGGATGTAGATCTTAGCAACACGACTCTGTATATCAGGATATAAAGTTAAAGACAGGATGATGTATGGGTAATGATGGTATTGCATGTTTGATAACGCCCAGAATTAGCCTTTTGTATGATAGATTCCATACAAGATTAATTCTACCAAAATTTGTAGATCATAAATTTTTGTAAATAGTGGTGTACACAGATTTTGTTGTTTTACATATATTTTATGTTAGACAATAAGTTCCCGCAGATAGTTGTGTAATTGTATAGAGTGAGATTTTGCAATTTTAGGCTATATTCAATCAATTTGTTCAATTAGTTTGTTATGAAATGCATAAATACAAATCTGCATGGAAGTTAGTTATGGTATGACTTTGAGCTGAGTTTCCTGATTTTTTTTTTTTTATCAGGTGTTGATTTTTTCAAATAGATGGTGCGAGACCATTTCAAAAGCAGCATAATGAAAAAAATAGTGCAAGATATTTTCACAAGTAGCATGCTGGATTGAAATCCATTACCCGTTAATAAATTTGAGACGTTTAGTCATTGGTCATGGTATGGTCTTACACGAGGGTCATATTTTAGTTTAATGTGATCTTTGAACTTAATAATAGAAATGATTCTGGTGACATTTTATATAGGTGGTTTCACTTGTCAAGTATCGTAACTGTGAAGGCATAGTTTGTATTCCATGGAAAACACTTGCATTAATTCCTACATTATGTCTGTATTAGTGTAAGTCAATATTAGGACCATTTTACAGTTGGCATGCTCATTTATTATGATAAAATATTTGGTATTTACATAGATGCCAGTTTTATTTACCAATATAAAGAAACAGTTTTGTGTTTTATCATATTTTGGTTTCCTGGCACATTTGTAAAATCAAGAGCTACACATTTTAGTGTAGAACTGCTGAATTACTTATTTTATCAGTGTGAAACAGCAGTTTAATACATGTAAGAAAAATGACCCCTGCGAAATGTGACCATGGTTGACCATGGACAACCATGGTTAACCATGGTTATATAGCCATGGTTGACCATGGTTAACCAAGGTTTTAACAATTTTTGTTAAATGGGACACTATGGTTGACCATGGTTCATGACCATGGTTAACCATAGTCAGTGGCAGTGGTTGACTATGCTTATCATAAGAGCTATATTCACTAGTTATGAATTTGTTAATGTTATTATATGCCTATTTAACTTGGATCTGTTCACCTTCACCAGCCTTACAGTTCCTCTTCACTTTAGACACATTGAACTTGATGTTACAAATAACAAAAGTGAACATATTATAAATATATAGTGTAACAGTAAAAACTTTTGATAAGGTGTACATTGATTTTTTTCAATAAATTACATTGAAACTCTTAAAACAAAGGGAGATAATTTAAAACTTGTTTCCAAATATGTGGCTAGATCTGCCAAGGTTGATTTTTGGAATATGGCCAAAAATTTGATGGGAGTGAAAACATGATTTAAAAAAAAACTACGGAGTTATTTGAATAAAATTTAAATTAAAATTAAGACATGAAATAACATAAATTATGCTGAGCCTTTAGCAGAATTGGAAAGGGCTATAAACTTGAATAATTGAATAAGGATAAACAAAGTGAAAGCACAGAGCATTGTGAAAAGTCATAAAATAAAAAAATGCAAAGCAATTTATTTTTTTGATAATTATGTTAATCTGTTATACCTGTGTAAGTGTGAATGTAAGCATGGTCAAAAATATAATGCAGGCTTGCAGGTGCATAAAATCACCCAAGGTCAAACCATGGTTAACCATGGTCATTGCAGACTTGACCATGGATAAGTCAGATTCAACCATGGTCATTCTTTTGGAAACCATGGTTGTTGATGGTGTGACCATGGTCAATATTATAAGCATGGTTAACCATGGTCAACCATGCTCAGAAGCATGGATAACCATGGTTGAACCATGGTCAACCATGCTTTAACCATGGTCAACCATGGTTGTTCCTGCTTTATCCATGGTCAACCATGGTCAACCATGGTCACATTTCGCAGGGGGAGCCTGTAAGAAAATTGAAAAGTGAAAGTTATACCCCATTCTCACTCATGTTTTAAGTAAGTGAGAACCGAAACCATCAGTCTAAAAAAGAACAATCCAAGGACAATGGCAACATCAGAAAAATAAAGAAACAAAGACATAACATGAGCACTGTATAGAAAAGAAAAATAAAGAAAATGGAAATTGAAATCCGAATTGGTTGTTAAATTAGCTTGCAGACTGAATTTAGATTCTAATCTGTTAAAAAAGAAATCCAATCTCAAACCTACTGTAGAGGTAGTAGGAAATCCAATGAAGTATTTTGTAGTGTGAAATTGCCAAAGTGTTTGAAAACACATTAAGACTTAATGTGCATGACACCCACAAATAAAGCAAATGTTACAAACATGTTGCAAATGGAAGAAACAAAAAGCTGAATTAAACAATTTTCGAGCTTTCATTATCTCCTCCTATGTAAGAGGTGATTTCCCAATGATTAATACAGACAAAAAGTCACAGGTGTGCAGAACTAAAAATAGCGAGTTTTCTATGGAACTAAAAATAATTTATAAATCCGATTTCAGATTACGTGTTTTCATTAATTGTGTATGTGAACAAAAATTGGTTTGAATTCTGATCTGTATACCATTAGCTTCAAAATGAACTTTGACCTGAAAATTTAAACTGGTAAAAATACATTGACCTGTACCAGTAATCTATTGCTGTGGAATAACTTTTATTCGTTGACATCAATTTTTGTGGTTTTTATAAAAATTTGTGGGTACTTAAATTCAAGGTTTCTAATTCCATATCTTTAAACTGGAAAATGCATTTTGTTGGAAACTTAATTTATGGTTGTAGCAAACCACGAAATCCATGAAAATTGGAACCTCACAAACAATAGTACTTTCACAGTATTTGACCTTGAACTTGACCTCATTGCACATATTAGTCTGGAATTGATAGTAAAGTCATTATCAATTCCAAAAATTTAAGACACTCTCTGACTCACTTTAGTGTTTGTTCTGAAATATTGAAACTGTTCATATGAAAAAAAATTGTGAAAACATACATAGATGGGTTCAATTTATGATATTCTATAAGTCTTTGTAGGCTAGACTAGGTAAAGTTCTGTTTTGTGCCCACTTTCTGTTCCATAGCTAGACCTTATGAGGTTATCTGAGTGTTAAGTAGAGTTATTTTTGTGGTGCCTGCAAGCTAAAAAAGTAGCATTGCTAGACACTTCAGTCATGTTTGTATTTCTCCTGTAATACAATGAGGCATTTCGGCTCCAATCCTGTTTTGGCTTAGTTCATTTGTAATTAAAATTCAATAAAGTTTTCAACTTGTCATGTACTTACATAAAAAAAAACAAATTTAAAAGAAATAATTGTGATTTTTTTATAATTTCGTCAGAAACTTGACACAATGTTTCATTGAAGGAATCCCTGCACAAAATTACCCTCCCCAGGGAAGAATATACACTATCTTATTATCTACATGTTTGTTATTAGTTTTCTTCATAAATTATTCATCAGTCTTTGATTGTATGTTTTGCGGCTAGAAAGTTTTATTTGGCTTTTAATTGTTCTAGTAATGAATGAATGAATAAAGATTTATTTGTTATTGTGGTTTCTCTGTATTTTATATAATTGAAAGTAAATAGAACAGAAGGCAACTCTTGTACATAGCTGTATATATACCATAGAACTTTGGAGGCTCAAACACTCAAGGGACAGATGAAAACAGTTTGAGCCAAAGGGTTGTTTGTCTGTTCGAGATATCGAGGTCGAATATATAAACTTGAACAAAGGGACCACAAAAAGGGTTCGAGGCATCCATGGAGTTCCAGTTATTGCAGTTCGAGCCATAGAAGTTCTACTGTATGTGTAGTACATGTGATGGAAAACCTGTATTTAATTTTTTGAAAAATGCATATCTGCTCTTGCATATAGAAATTGTTAGCATATGAGCTGTTCCAAGACAAATACATTTTGCCTTAATATCATGGACTTCTTGAATAATTAAATTCTTCCCATGCAGGTGCCATTATATTACAACCTACAGATTCATTTCAGTTGAATGCTTCACACAGCTCCCAAATCCTACAGGGAGATTGACATAGAGATTGATATTTCTTGCAATATCATTTTTCAAAACTTGAAAATTTTTTCTAGTTCTAGTTGTCTTTAGCATTAAATTGTAGAGTGGTAATTTGAAAATGCAAAAACTTGCACATCTTGGATAAGGACTTGAAGGTGATAATACAATTTAGATTAACCTGTCATTTCACCTGCAGGTCATGAATCATCTCCACGTCCTTGAAACCCATGGCATGCTGAGTTGTTTCAGGAAAAAATTAGCAGTTTGCATTTATTTGCAAATTAATGCAATTCTTTTGCAAATGAAGTAACTGAATATGCATATTGATTGCTGTATAGATATATAGTATTGGTGATCATGGGTTTGGAGGTGGGTTAGTGGTGTTTGAGCAAACCAAAAATGTTGGTAACCTAAGAAAAAAAGTGCTAATTATTTTTGCCTTCTTGGGTTGCAAAATTTGATGAGGAGTATTTTCTATTGATGTTTCAACCCACTCTGTCAATTTGCATTTTTTCCTATTTTGCACTTTGAAACTAGAATTGGAGATGACACCTTAATCATTATGAATTGATTTAGAGTTGAAGGTGTGAAGTGTTGCATTCTGGTTGTCTTAAAATATGGAGCCCACCCAGCCCAAAATTTAGGAATTTGTTTTTTTGCACTATCCAATTCCTCAAATTCCCAGTCTGTAAAATTGTCATGTTTTGATATGTGATATTGTAGGTAATAACAATTTCTATGTTACAAGTACACAAAAAAAAATGTTTCTGTACTGTTTTTGGAGCTGTATGAGGTGTTCTGCAGGCTTTAATATTACACTTCCAGCAAGGCAAGGGTTTAAAGTACAAATTTTTTTTTTTACCCCCACAACATGTAGTGGCAAGGTATTATGTGATACCCTCAGTCGTGTGTCCGTCCATCCGTCTGTCCGTCCATCCCTCAAAGGTTTCCCACTGATAACTTGTGAACAATATAACACGAGGTCTTCAAACTTGGTATGCAAGTTGTTTACCATAAAACTCAGGTCAAGTGTGATTTTGGGTTCTGAGGTCCAAGGGGTTCTGGAGTAATGCCCCTTGAAACTTTGAAATTTTGTGAATTTTAAGGTTTCTGACTGGTAACTTGTGAACGTCTTCAAACATGGTATGTAAGTTGCTTACCACAAATCTCAGAGCAAGTTTGATTTTGGGCTCAGAGGTCCAATGGGGTTCTGTAGTTATGTCCCTTGAAACTTTGAAATTTTGCAAATTTTAATTTTGCGAATTTTAGGGTTTCCAACTCATAACTTGTGAATGTAACAAACTGTCTTCAAACTTGGTATGTAAACTGTTTACTACAAAACACAGGCCAAGTGTAATTTTGGGTTCAGCTGTACACATGGTTCTGGAATTATGCCCCTTTTAACTTTGAAATTTTGTGAATGGTGGGCTATCATGTAATGCACCATTACTATTTTTCTAAAAAATGCTGATTTTGAGGCTTAATACAACATGCTTATTCCTAGCTAAATGCTTAGTTAAGAAAGACTAGAGAGTTACATCATTTAAAAAGAAAAAAAAATTGACGTCATCATTATATGTAAAAGGGGGCAAAAATAAGAGAAAAATGGCCATCACTGAAGATTTGGATGAAATATTTGCAAAAAAAAACCAAGTCTGTGTTAAAATGAAAATAAAATATAGGTTGCACATTTTGTTTGTCAAATAAAAGAACCAACTCATTCAACAGCATTATCCACCTTTTTAGTAAATATTTAATATGTAATCTAATGGAGGTGGTAAGAATTTTATAATGATGCCAGTTCAACTGATAAATGCTTATAGAACATAAGTTCCACACTAACTTTTCAGTATAGAGAATTAGGTCACTGTGATCTACATTTCATGCTTGAGTGACTTAGGTTACTGTATGTGTTAGTCTAGGTCTGAGATACTGGAGCTTGTAGAGAAATATTTTGTCAGTGGAAGCTTCTTGGATAGTCGAGAAGATTCTTATAAGAATTAGGTCACTTTGAACTACATTTTGTGCATCAGTAACTCAGAATAAAGTTTGAGTTTGATTTACAATACATCATGATCAATTATCAATGATTCATAGATGAATCTTCTTTGATTTTTGAGTTGCCGATTGTGGTAGTCTCAAATAGACTTATTCATTTATCTGAGTAAAAAACAAATTGGCGAGGGGCTTAGTTGTGGTTTTTGACTGTTTCCTTTTCTTGTTTTATTTGTTTAGAGGTTGGAATTTTCTGCTTTTTAATTTTTGTGAGATAGTACAATTTGACTTTGAACCAAACCTGCTACTGTAAAGCTGACAAAGCTAAGTATTGTATGAAAAACATGACAAATTGTCAATATATTATACATCTTGAATATTTTTTTTTTACCTTATGCTGATAGTGACCAGTTCTTACCATATCATTAAAAATCTTTATGTAAAGTATAAAGAGGAAGTAAATTTTGTCAGAAAATAAGATATCTACTCACATCAGTATGGCCTGACTATCATTTACACATCATCTTGGTGCTATCAACTGATTCCTCCATAAAGTGGTTTTAATGGAAATGATTCCTATTTCTACTTTATATGGAGGTCTTTATCACTATAAACAAGATAATACTCGGTCACATTGATAATCTAGTTATTTTCAAAATAGACTGCCAAACGGTTTGGCGATAGTTCATTAGTTCATTGTAGTGATTCAAATATGTAAAGTTCCCACCTCACTCCAAGGATTAATGGGCAACAGTCAAACTGTGTTTATAGCATTTTGACCATAAAATAAGCTAAAAACTACATATTTTGTTGACTTTGTTATGCAGTAATATAGGATTATAAATCTTACATCATTTTATGGCATAAGTAAGGATTTTATCTTCACCTTGAAAATATGGCAAAAAAGGATGGTCAGACTGTGTATCCAAGACTTCAGGTCCATGTGAGTAAATATTGAATCAATTTAGGGTAAATCTATGGCATAATGTCATTACATGAAATATTTTGAAATATTTAGGAAATCTTTAAACATGGAAAAAAATAAAGTTCTTTTTATTACCATATCTATATACTTAAAGACAGTAAATACAAGTTTAAACAAAGGTTTTTATATTTGAATTTCCATGAATTTACAACAACTCACATTAGCTCAAATCTGAATAATAATAATAAAAGACCAGTTCTCTATGATTGTAGAACTGATGATTTTAATAAGTGTATTGCAATAGACTGTCTTCAAAAGCAGGCTTTTTCTAACTTCAATAAAATAAGTCCCCAACCCCTGCAATTGGGAAAATTGCACCTGAGACATCCAATTTGGGAATTTTGGCACAAGATTTCCATTGTTAACATTTATTCCATATTACCAAAAAGACTCTCATAGAATCATTATATTTTGATTAAAGGACACAATTCCTGCTCTTCTGTCTGCCTTTGATGTCATTAATTATAAATAATAAAGAAACCCCAGCATTGCATTGTGTTTATGAGGATAGTCCCGATTGACTCATGAAACAGGTTCCCAAAAACCCCTGGTTTTGTGAAAGTCCAAACTTCTAACACTCCATGTTGATTTTAGTTTCTTTGTTGTGTCTTTGTCCTGTTATGTTCATTTGTGTTGTTCTTTTCTTTTTGTATTTGGTTGCCAAAGTATTTAAAAAATTTCCCAGACTTTGACTCTGGAAAAACTACAACTAGTTGAGATAACAACTACTGATGAATTAATTTAGTGCCATAAACAGCACTGCAGAGACATTACATCAATCAAACTACAAAAGAATTAAAGTTTCAGTATTAGAGACGTTGGAAGAGGCAGCTCTTGTCCGTTCTTATGATGTAGTACTGGCCTTTCATGTGATACCACTTTGAAACAATATATAATCAAAATTGCTCCAGTCTAGAGTTTTAGAGTAATCGTTCATCATTGATGTGCCGTTCTTGACATGGATAAACATCTGGTATACGTTTCTAAGACATAACATAAAGCTAGAGAAGTACCGGAAAGAAAATAATGTAAACCGGAAAATTGTGTCATAAAATGAATGTTAAGTTAGTTTCATTTCCCTAACGATTTAATTGAGAATGGAAACCGTTTTCCAGCTAACTAATGAATCGTGATTTTGAGACAAATTTCTACTGTCAAATTACAAATTTAAACATTTATTTTTGCTTGATTCCATTGGGAATTTTTACAAATTTTTTTGGAAAAAAATAGGTTTTTTCGCGTTGGGAATGGGGCAGTTATTGGGACGTAAAACAAAGAAAGAAAAAGCCCCAAAAAGTCATCTCTTATTGTTTGTACATATTTTACCTTGTCATATATCCCCACTTTTGGCCTGGTTAATTGTGATGTGGATAGTCCTTTCATCTGTCCATCTAAAACCCTTTTGGATTTTTGAGCATAATTTCAGAATCCTGTATGGATTTTACTTAAACTTACAGAGAGGAAAGTTTAAAAAGTAAGTAAACTACATACTGGTATTTTATTTCTTGTTAGTAAACCAAAGGTCAATGTCAAATTATCAGAAATACAAATTGGTTTCCAGAGGCTTTGTAGATTTGAATGAAACTTTCCTAGAAGTAAAGAAGAGACCTATTTACTTTGGAGTCAGCAGGCCTAAGGTAAAGGTCATGTACTCAAAAGCAATGAAACATTTTGACCAAAAATTTGCTTTTGGAGCATAAAATCAGAATACCTAAATAAGATGGTAGATGAAAGCTTCAGAGCAAAGCAAGACACCTACCGGTATTGATTTTTGGATAAGTAGGTC
>MJUU01030127.1:51759-65699 GCA_002080025.1 Modiolus philippinarum
AAAATCACACATTTTGATACTGTATATGACAAAATCACACATTTTTATACTGTATAAGTCAAAATCACACATTTGTATACTGTATAAGACAAAATCACACATTTTTATACTGTATATGACAAAATCACACATTTTTATACTGTATATGACAAAATCACACATTTTTATACTGTATATGACAAAATCACATTTTTATACTGTATAAGTCAAAATCACACATTTGTATACTGTATAAGACAAAATCAGACATTTTTATACTGTTTATGACAAAATCACACATTTTTATACTGTATATGACCCATGGTTATAATAAAAAAACTACTGAAGAGAATTGTCAAGAGCCAAAGTCCAAGAGGCAAAAAGACAAAGCAGGTGGAAAACCACAGGAAAAATTGTGGACTGCAAAATCACACATTTTTATACTGTATAAGACAAAATCACACATTTTTATACTGTATATGACAAAATCACATTTTTATACTGTATATGACAAAATCACACATTTTGATACTGTATAAGACAAAAATCACACATTTTGATACTGTATATGACAAAATCACACATTTTTATACTGTATATGACAAAATCACACATTTTTATACTGTATATGACAAAATCACACATTTTTATACTGTATATGACAAAATTGTATAAAATTGTGTGACAATCTTAAAAATTTACACACTTTCAGAGTATTTACTTTGTTGATCTAATTTCCATCCATTTGTTAATGGCAGATTCAAAATACTAGAGTAGCATTATTGTATAAGCCAGTATACCCATTTATTCTTAAGAACTCAATATTTTCATTCTGTACATCTCTGTTCTACACGGTAACATGACAGTACATCTGTCATGTATAATCAGTAAAAAAAAATTAAGGCCAGCAGCTAAATGATCTGGACACAGTTGTTTTTGCTATGTTCTCTATACTCCAGTCACTGAAATACATCAGTTTTATATAGCACTACCCATACATTAAAAAAATATACAAAATATTAACTTGATTTCCAAACTGTTGCTAGGAAGTACTTAAAAAGCATATATTTTTATTATGTTTCAGTTCCTGAAATATCTTCGGAATTTTATACATGAAGGACCTCCAGGATATGCACCATATTGTGAAGAAAGACTGAGACGAACATTTGCAAATGGAACTCGTAATCAGCCTCCAAGTTGGTTAGAGTTACAAGCTACAAAGTCGAAAAAGCCATTAATGTTACCTATCACATTTATGGATGGTAACACTAAAACATTACTAGCAGATTCAGCAACCACTGCCAAAGAACTGTGTCAACAATTAGCCGAAAAAATAGCATTGAAAGATCAGTTTGGATTCTCATTGTATATAGCATTATTTGACAAGGTATAACTGTTGTATATATGTCATAATTCCTATGTTTTGTCAAATTCTATATTTAAGTATGGATACTACACAAAAGTAGGCTACTTTATGAAAATTCTGTAGTTTCATATTTTATAGACCCATTTTAAACATGTTCAGTAAATTTTCAGTGTTCTTTTCAGTGTAAAAATTTGGATGAAATTTTAAGAAATCCTTAAATTTTTGGGTTTTTGGGTGGGTTTTTTTTTTGGGGGGGGCAAAAAAAAGAGATACAAGGCAACTGATAGGGATACAATGATTCCAAATTCATTACAGTGGAACTTCCAAAAACAGGCCCCTACAAATACTGGATCCCTCTATTAACGGAAAGATATGTTTTGGTCCAGAATTTCTACATATATAAATAAGTTAAAATTTCCTCTGAAAATCGGCCTCCCTGAATTCCGGCCAAAGCTATATTTTCTTCTAAAATTCAACCCTGAAAACCAGACAACCATTTTCGTGGACAATAAAATCTACCAAATTTTTTCAACACGTCGCATATCTCTTGCCATCTTTATTGACAAATAAACTGTATTTGAACAAACTACATACAATATTGATTGAAATTTACAAGAATGCAGAAAAATATGCTGAGATAGTTAACTCACTGCCTAAACTGACCTTACAGGTACCTGACCTTGCATGTCATATGTTATACTTCTGTTATAAGTTTTTGGATTGAAAAGACAGGATTTCAGAACCTCCCAAAACCGTAACCTCTTAGAAGTGACCAGTTTTCCTGGATCCACACAGATGCCTTTTTTTTCAGAGGTTCCACTTTACTCTCTTCACATAAATTAAACATCACCAGCCTCCAACAGTGAGAACACACCCATACTGTCATACCCATAAAGTAGATGTGGAAAATGACACAAAAACTACATTTACTTATGCACAAATTTTTGTCAAATTTTAAAAGTGAAATGAATAAGTAAATACCAAATTTCTTTTAATTTAGTTTCTGTAGATGATCATTTCAACAGCTTATGTCCTTACAGTGCAGATCAATTAAACATTTGAAAAAATAAAGCAGAAGATGTTGATAAACTGAGATGTATGAAGTAAACAGACAACAACTAACAAGTAATAAAAATTGGTTTCAACTATGCACAGGATCATATTTATAATACATTAGTTATACAATTGCTCAATAGAAATTTAATTTCTAAGATAGTATATAAGCGAAATATACAATGTATAAAATCTTGTTTCTAGGTATCATCACTAGGAGGAGGTGGAGACCATGTAATGGATGCCATTTCCCAGTGTGAACAGTATGCCAAAGAACAGGGTGCTCAGGAACGGAATGCTCCATGGAGACTTTTCTTTAGAAAAGAAATTTTTGCTCCATGGCATGACCCTGCAGAAGATTTAACCGCAACAACATTGATTTATCAACAAGTTGTCAGAGGAATAAAATTCGGAGAATATAGATGTGATAAGGTTTGTATTTGGTAATAACTAATTACAACCTGATCAACATTAATACATTTAGAAGTAGATTTATCACAGCTGACAGTGAGTTGTGTCATCTTTTTGATTATGCTGGGTTCAAGAGAAAGTTATGTTTTTTACCTGTGTATCTCTGTCAGTTTGAGAGACAATTTGATTAGCTTAATCAAGGGGGTTAAAAAGCTAGTAAATCAGCTGTTTCTTTAGAGAATTTGGTAAAGATTCATATATTTATTAGTAAGGCTGCTTTAACAGATTTTTTCAGCAAACTGATCTATAAAGAGTTTCGATTCTGTAAAACAATTATTTAATTTGGTATGGCCTAACTGTAAGTGTTACCTATTTTTTCAGTGGAATATTTTCAAAAATGAAGAAGCATCATCTATGAATTAACTGCTACAAAAAAGTGCTTTTTTTGCTAAAATAAATGGCTGTTAAAGTTATCCTTTTATGCATTAGAAGTTTTACAGTATATTATACTTCAAATTGTTATATTCCCTTGACTTGATCAAATTTTATCTTCAATTGATTAGTATAATGCATTGTAGAATTATGTCTTGTTATTTAGAGGTGAAGCCATTGTTAATTATAAACAGCTTATGTTACATGTAATAAAGGGATTGTTCAGTTTTAAAATGCTCATTCATTTTATACTAATTTTGATACATACATTGTATTCATCAATGATTCTGTCAATTTTTGCTTGGTTCCTGCGTTAAAAATCTAAACATACTTTAATATGTGTATAATTTTTGTTTGACAGGAGGATGATTTAGCAATGATTGCTGCTCAGCAGTACTATATAGAACATGGAAATGTGACAAATATGGACAGATTATCTAGCTTGTTGTCATCATATATACCCGACTCATCACTCAGTAAACCAAATTCCATGAATCATTATATGAATATGGTGACGCAGAAACTTAAAAGTAACTATTTCTCTAATGAAAGGATTAAACCAAACAAAGTGAAAGAAGACATTGTTAGCTATGCAAAATACAAATGGCCATTGTTGTTTTCAAGATTTTATGAAGCTTATAAATTTGCTGGGCCAAGCTTGCCAAAGAACGATGTGATTATTGCTGTGAATTGGACTGGTGTTTATGTTGTTGACGATCAAGAACAAGTTCTGTTAGAGTTGTCTTTCCCTGAAATAACTGCTGTTTCCAGTAGTAGGTAAGTTATATTGCAGTGACCATGCTAACCTTTGGGGGTGTAAGAGGCATATTGATGGCAGTCTCTGTGTGTGTCAGTGGAATTATCTGTTACAAATTTTAGTCACATTTAACTTGGGAATGGTTAATGATACAGATCTGAAATTTTGAGAGTGGATGCATGGGATAGTGAGTACTGGCTCAGATTCCTTGTATATCATTACTCTTAAGAAGAATAACACATGATTTTGCATTTTTTTCTGTCAAGGCATTAGGAAGTCATTCCAGGGAACCGTTTCACAAAGCAATGGCATAATTAATGTGCATAATTGCAGGATAAGCATGATGTATTAGTGTACCAGTATTAAATTAATATGTCTGTGACTGGTCATAAAACATTCATTTTTAGCTTGCCGGGACGAATGTCCGGAGAGCTATTGTCATACCCGGGGCATCGGCGTCAGCAAAACTTTAACCTGGCTTGTGGAATGGAGACCTTAAGAGGTAGGATGTTGATATTTGGTATGTGACTTCCTTGTGATGAGAGCTTTCTTCCGTTACCATACTTAGGGACATTTTGACCTTGACCTTGCCCTTAGGGCATTTTTTTAAAAACTTTAACCTTGCCTATAGAAGGTAGGCTTTTAGTGATAGGGTGTTCATAGTTGGTATGTAACTTTCTTATGATGAGAGCTTTCTAGTGGTACCATATTTGTAGACATTTTGACCTTGACCTTGCCCTTAGGGCATCTTTTAAAAACTTTAACCTTGCCTATAGTAGGTAGGATTTTAGTGATAGGGTGTTCATAGTTGGTGTGTAACTTTCTTATGATGAGAGCTTTCTAGTGGTACCATATTTGTAGACATTTGTGCCTTGACCTTGCCCTGAGGGCAATTTTTTAAAAACTTTTAACTTTGCCTATAGATAGTAGGCTTTTAGTGGTAGGGTGTTCATATTTGGTATGTAACTTCCTTATGATCAGAGCTTTTTAGTGGTACCATATTTGTAGACATTTTGACCTTGACCTTGCCCTGAGGGCAATTGTTAAAAAACTTTAACCCTGCTTCTAGAATTAAGTTGTTAAGCGGTAGGATGTTCATATTTGGTATGTGACTTTCTTGTGATGAGAGCTTTCTGATGGTACCATATTTGTATACATTTTGATCTTGACTTTGCCCTTAGGGCTATTTTTTTAAAACTTTAACCTTGCTTCTAGAATTAAGTTGTTTAGTGATAGGGTGTTCATATTTGTTATGTGACTTTTTTGTGATGAGAGCTTTCTGATGGTGCCTTTCTATAACTTTCAAATTTATTGTGCATTGAGGTCACTCTAATCCCGGGCGAGCTATGTTGTCTTCTGACAATTCTTGTTGTATTTATATATTTGTACAGTGAAATCTGTCTAATACTCCAAGATCCTGTCAAATCCGACATAATTTTTTTTTGTTCCCATAGATAGCTTTTGAATGATTTTGAAACCTAAGTATTCCAACATCCTGTATAATCTGACACATTTTTATTGTTCCATAGTGTGTTTGATAAGACAGGTTCCTCTGTATATCTAAATGTATGTAATGTGTTTCAGAACTGGTAAAATGCATGGACAGAGTTTTACATTAGCAACAGTGAAGTCAGATGAATACACTTTTACCTCCCCTAATGCTGAAGATATACGAGATTTAGTCGTCACATTCCTGGAAGGTTTGAAGAAACGATCAAAGTATGTCATAGCATTGCAGGACTACACTCCACCTAGTAAGTTAATTAATGAATAGAAAGTTAAATTTAAAAGAGAATAGCTATTGAATGACATAGACTTCTACTTGATTTATAACTGAAATAAGCAGTAATGTACCATGTCTCATTTATCAGTGGATATCATTATATTTGCAAATATGAACAATTACTGTTGTAATGATTGATTGGTGGTTTCTAAAGTTTGTTTGAACATGAAAAAGAAAGGAAATGGGATAAATTTCAAGGAGACAACATCCCATATCCAGGGATACAGATTACTCAAGGATGATTGGCAGACAAAATTGGAAGAAATATTTAGGTATCTTGACTTCTTGTACAAATGAAATATTACATATATAGTTATTAAGTCATACTTAAAACATAGTTCAAAACAATCTTGTTAAAATACAGAACTTTAATAAGATTGAGTTTAAAATTCACTCAAATTGCCTAGAGATGTAGAAGTTGATAACATAATTGATGTTTTTTTTTTCAGGTGAGGGTCCTTCATTTTTGGTGTTCCAGAAAGGAGATTTAATTGTTTTAGACCAACAGAGTGGGGAGTCAGTAATGAACTCTGGATGGTGTGTAGGAGAATGTACCAGAACTAACAAGAAGGGAGATTTCCCAGCAGAATGTGTCTATGTGCTTCCAACAATTACTAAACCACCAATGGAAATCCTTGTAAGTTATGTCTTTGTACTAAACCACCAATGGAAATCCTTGTAAGTTATGTCTTTGTACTAAACTACCAATGGAAACCACTATTGTAAATATTTGTAACTATATTTTTGTGTCACCTGCACACATAGAGTAAGGCAACACATTTTGTTGTCTCGTGCCCCTGTGCTGGAGGTTGTCTCACTTCAGTTGTAAGCACCTGCGAAAATTCAAGATGTCTGCCATCGCTTCGAATTTTCATGCGGTTTATCCAGTATTATTTGTTATCTGATTTGATATCTCTTACTGTTTATATGAAGAATGAAAATGTTCCTTTGAACCAGAAATTTATCATGAACCCGAGATTTGTGATTTATATTTAAATAGAGATTTAAAATTGCGTGCCAATAGATGAAAACAAAGTTACTATCCAGCTTCAGTAAACGTATACCAACTGTGACATCATATTTTTCCCAGAAACGTTTTTGATATTTGTTTGTGAAAGTCATGTGGTCATGGTTTTGTGAATAATTACAGAGGGCTAGGGCAAGAAAAAGTATCAAACCCTCTTGAAAAGGCGATATAGGCAGATCTCAAACCCTCAGGCTTAGATAACTTTTGTCCATCCCTCGGGATGGACATGATATCTAAGCCTTTAGGTTTGGGATCAGTCTATATTGTTTTTTCCCTGGGGTAGATACTACATGTATATAATCTTCATGCATTGTTGTTGTTGTCCTTCTCACTTTTTGTAACATTTTTTTCAGCATCCGCAAAAGCAAAGCCAATTGATATTTTGTAGTTGGATTCAGTATTGGGTTTCATATTGCACTTATCAAATTCAGGTCTTTTTGACATCTATTTCCTGTTTACCAAATATTTATACTATAACTAATCCGAGATTCTGATTATCGCAAAATATTCAACGAATGATCGAATAACGCAGTAATTCACGAATGCGCGCAGCGCATGAGTGAATTACAGCGTTTTTCGATCATGAGTTGAATATTTTCAATAATCAGAATCTAGGATTAGTTATTGTTTTTATTATATAGATCTTCTTCTCTTAAATTTAGTGGTGTATTTTAAGATTCATTGCACGAACTACGTTTTTGATGTTAATCCGCTGAGACGTTTACTTAACAACGACGTTGACAACGTCTATTGTGACGTCACTTCCTAGAGTGAAATTATGGAAAATAATTTCACAGTTAATTATCACTTTTATTTCACTGAGAAATTTCAATCTTTCACTGCAATCTATATAATAATTTACACTAAACCACCAGTGAAAATCCTTGTAAAGTTACCACTGGTAGTATCCCAAACCACCTCTGTAAATTCTTCAAAGTTATACCAATTTGACAAAGGGGCAATGAAATTCATTTTATGTATGTAAATCTGGTCTGCTACAAAAACAGTTCATACAATAACGTTTTCAATCCAAACATGACCATTGACAATTAAAATGTTCATACATGAATATAGTGTGGTCCTGCAGTATATTTGGTTTTATGGCATCATACAGTTTTTGTACACGTTTCTTGTTTTGAGTGTTGTTTACCTAGAAGTTTTATAAATTGAAAATTAAAATTGAAATTATTAAAACAGAAATATTCTCCATGTGAAGCCTTGTAAGAAAATGTTTTTAATGTAATGTTTGACATACTTTTTGCAGTGGGGTATTTTCCCTACCTTTGCCATCAAGGAAAAATGACAATGATAGTTTGGTTTGAAAAGTTGTATAGTAAAGCACAGGAAAAGTTGAATTTGAAAAGCTTTGAGCGTGACTGTGAATTTTACCGATTTTTACTCCTTTAAAAATGTGATACCAGTGAGGATATTTTGAAAGGAGCTATTATTACAAAATCTCATATTTTAAAAATGTGTTTATATTAACAATTTTTATATCTCTATTCAGAATTTGTTTATGCAGTCAGGAGATCAAGCAGAGAAGATGCTGGCATCAAATAACCAAGAAACTGTGGTAGATCAGGGAGAAAAACCATATACATTAGAAGAGTATTCATTTGATCATTTCAGGTAAATACTTCTATTAAATCATACCCTTCTGTATACCATTATCTTGTGATACTTTTATTCAAAGGAATTACATTGAAATAACTTGACTGCCTCAATACAACCAGTTAGAACAGGACATACATGTACATATATATGGTTGTTATTGGTTAAAAATATGCAGTATGTTTGTAAACCCCTGTGTCTTGATAGGGTATATTGTTGTATTCAATTCTTACTGTTTGTATAGTGAAAAAATGATGATGGTATAAAAGATAATTCACTAGAACAGTCTCAAATGATACTTACTGACCGTTGTCATAAATTTTTACATTAGGAACATTTATATCTGAGTAATTAAATAAGATTTCTGATGAACTTTTTAAATGAAATATGTATTTATTATTATTATATAGGTGATATTACTTAGGTAGACAGTATCTTATTTTATGTTTACTCAAAGCATCATCATCATATGTATGAAGTTAAGGGCAAAATCAGTTGGTTAAAAAATCCTAAAACTTTTAGTGTCAGTATAATTTATGGTGAATGTAAAAGTCTGATAAATCAGAAATAATTTCTTTTTCAGAACACCACAAAAGAGAACTTTATCAAAAACATTATCTACTGCAAGACGGAAAAAGCCAGATGAATTATGGCGGTACAGCAAAGACCCATTAAAACAGCCACTGCTCAAAAAACTCCTGGGTAAAGATGATTTATGTCAGGAGGCCTGTATGTGTTACTTGGATATCCTTTTTGTAACCCAACCCCCATTGTTTTATATGCTCCTTACAGATATTGAAAAAACTAACATTCCAAAAAGATTGGCATGAAAACCTAAACAAATAGAGAAAAACTAAAGTCTTATTAAAGTGTTCAACTTAATAAACCATTATTAGGGTCCTGCCATGAAATGGCGGCGCCCTATAGTAATCAGTCTGTCCTTCCGTCTGTCTGTCTGTCCGTCCGTCCGTTAGCATTTTCTATGTCGTACCATAACTCAAGATTGCCTTCACAGATTTTTATGATTTTTTATGCCCCGCCACGAAGTGGAAGGGGCATATAGATTTACCCTTCTCCGTACGTCCGTACGTCCGTACGTCCCGATGTTAAGTTTTGTGTTTAGGTCCATATATTGGCAACCTCTTGNGAAAATCGGAAAATGATTTTTGGGAAAAAACTTTGTTTTTATATGAAAAAGTGCATATTTTGAGAATTAGCTCTATGTTGTACGATAACTCAAGATTGCCTTCGGGGATTTTAATGATTTTGATACTCAAACTTGAGCTGGACCAAATGGAAGCTCCCTTTTGTTTTTGAGGAAAATTGGAAAACAATTTTTGGGGAAAAACTTTTGTTTTTATATGAAAAGTGCATATTTTGAGAATTAGCTCTATGTTGTACGATAACTCAAGATTGCCTCAAGGGATTTTAATTATTTTGATACTCAAACTTGAACTGGACCAAAGGAAGCTCCCTTTCGTTTTTTAGGAAAATCGGAAAATGATTTTTGGTTTTGAGAATTAGCTCTATGTTGTACGATAACTCAAGATTGCCTTCGGGGATTTTAATGATTTTGATACTCAAACTTGAACTGGACCAAAGGAAGCTCCCTTTCCTTTTTGAGGAAAATTGGAAAACAATTTTTGGGGAAAAACTTTTGTTTTTATATGAAAAAGTGCATATTTTGAGAATAAGCTCTATGTTGTACGATAACTCAAGATTGCCTCAAGGGATTTTAATTATTTTGATACTCAAACTTGAACTGGACCAAAGGAAGCTCCCTTTTTTTTTTGAGGAAAATCGGAAAACAATTTTGGGGGAAAAATTTGTTTTTATATGAAAAAGTGCATATTTTGAAAATAAGCTCTATGTTGCATGATAATTTGAAATGACTTCACAGATTTTTATAAGTTTTAGGCACAGTGTTTGACTTGATCAAAAGAAGGTCCCAAAGATTTTGAGGAGAATCATAAAACATTTTTTTGGGAAAAACTTAGTTTTTATATGAAAAATTCACATTTTGAGAATAAGCTCTGTTGTATGATAACTTGAAGTGACATTCATATATTATTTTCAATGTTTTGATTTGATCTGAACAGATGAGACATAAGTTGTCAAAGCAGCCATATGTAGAAACTAAATTTACAATAACTTAAGATTTTGTTATTTTTGTTTTTCCCCCAAAATTGTTTTATGATTTCCATGAAATCCCGCAAACAAGTTTTTGGGACACACAAGGAGGCAGGGCCCTTTCTGACTTTGTCAGTATTCTAGTTCATTACATGATGATTTCTTTTTATGCTCATTAAAAAATTTTCAAAATATTTCATTGAGTTCAGCAGTATAAATGGAAAGAATTTAAGTAAATGTTTGTAATTAATGAATACTGTTTTATAATTTATCGCTGATATTGATTTTTCCTTAACTCTAACACCTATTCTGAAATATATGGGAGATCATCCATCAAAACGTAGCCGAGTGGCAAATGAGCTGACAGATCAAATATTTGAACCTCCATTACGTAGTGTAAGTATTCAAGTAATTGGCTATTTTAATATGTTCTCATAGAGACAAATTTTTCTCACATTACCATACATTTGAGACGCATTAATTCTTTGTTAGACACCAGTGTGAGATTCACATCACATTACCTCCCTTGACCTAACGATGGGAATGGCGTCACATCACAATGCTTAACGTCAGAAAACCACACAACTTTGCTAAACTGACATGACAACTTCGAAATTCACATCGCTTCAGTTCGAAACACAACCTCAAAGAATAATTTAAAAGTTTTGTACCTGTGGTACAAAACCAAAATGCACTCGATCTTTTCAAATATTGAATTTATTTTGCAGTAGGTGGCCTAGTTCAAGAAAGCGCTTTGTTTCATGGCGGCCATGTTTATTACTTTCATATATTCAGCCGAGAAATGTGAGAAAAATAATCAGCCATGATAAAAAATATGAGACAGGACAATTCCACCCTCAGGTTCACATTTCTTATCATCTGACTGGAAAATGTGAAATTGTCCAATCTCATATTTTAGAGCATGACTGATTATTATAGTCTCTTGTAGTAAACAATACAATCACAAAGTTGAACAAACATTTAAATATCTGATTATTTGTTTTGAATGGTCTTTGTATTGCTTTGATAGGCAGTGTTTAGGACACTTCATTACATAAATGCTTTGATGGGCAGTACTTAGGACACTACATAACATAAATGCATGGACAATCATCTTAGAATATAGAAATGCTAATCTCACCCATAGATACTAGGAAAAAAGCAAGCAGTCAAACTGTACATACAGAATTAAAACATAATGTTAAAATTTTCAAAATCAAGTCTTACATGTAATGTGATAAAGTTAATGATACCGATATTCATGTATTTCTTTTTATCATCCTTCCCCATGGTTATATCAGCCTGCAGAGCCTTTCAGCAGAAGCCGTATCTGGTTGACCCGGATATATCAGAGGTTGACCTGGATATATCAAGGGATTCTCCCATTTTCAAAGGCATTAACTTTTTTTCAAGGTTTCAAACGAAATCAAATTTGTAACAATAAACATCTATTGCATTTGCTCTTTCCGATTAGGTATTCAGAACAGAATCATGATTACACAAATAGATAAACTAGATGTCAGAAAAATTGTAGAAACTAGGTCGTTGATATATCCTGCAGAGCTTTGACGTTTTCACATTATGACGTCATAAAAGCTCCAAGCAACGATAGAATGTCGTAACAACCAAAGGTTGCGGCAACATTCAAAATCAACATTATTTAGAGAATTTCGGTCAAATTATTCACCCAGTTACAAAACCTTTACCAGTAAAATGATAAAAAAAACCCTACAAAACATGTTTTTAAGCTGAAAATTGCTGAAAAGGCGAGAATGGCATGTATGTCAAATTTCCCGCGCAACTTTGGGAGAATTTGAAAATTCTGTTCAATAATTACAAATCTAAAATGCAAAATAAAGGATGATAAACAAGTTATCGGGCTTTTGACAGCTGATGTATTTTAAAATATCACCCCGCTCGCAAGAATATGAAGCTTGGGGCTCGTTCGCTATGCTCACTCGCCCCTTTGCTTCATATTCATATATATTGCTGTCAAGAGCCCGATAACATATACTTATCTTAAAATGCATTTCAGTTAATTGTCTGTTTTTACAGGAAATTCTAAGAGATGAAGTTTACTGCCAATTGATGAAACAATTAACAGATAACAGAAGCGAGTAAGTACAAAGTATTAGACTACTGTCTGTCTGTCTGTCTGTCATAAAATAAATTTCATCTATAAAACAGTGTTTTTAGTTATAAATATGAAATATCCTGATTGATTTTACCAAACTGATATGAAGTACAATTTTATTATTGAATGCATTTTACAATAATGAATTTGTTTCTATTTGTTAGAATCAGTGAACGTCGGGGTTGGGAACTGATGTGGCTGGCCACAGGATGTTTCATCCCAAGTACCAATTTACAGAAAGAACTGTACAGCTTCCTCAGATCAAAGACTAAAAACTCAATAGCAACAGACTGTGTTCATAGAGTACAGAAAACACTTAGGTAAATTTGCAGATTATCCATACTTAAAATTTTGAATTTACTGATTTTTGAGCTTCAACAAATCAAAAGGTAGTTCATTTACAGTGTGGACAGCATTATCTTGAGGGAACATGCATCAATGTTTAGTGGAAATTATCCAGAATTTATATTGACGTCTACAGTTTTCTTTTATAGAAATTCTTTTCAAAGATAAATTTGATCTCTTTTAGATTGCACTTTTCATCAGTTGATATATTTCAATAAAATAATAACTTAAATACCGAAGTGACTGTGAATTTAATTTCGGCATATGCGCATTTCGACAACTTATGATAAATCTAAACGTTTGGAAGACCATAACTCAAAGATATGTAAAAACTGATAGAGAACAAAAAACCAATATGATCTAAATATAAGGCCAAAATCAGCTAAGGACAGAGCTTTGCATGAGGTAGATACTCCTTAATTTTCAACAAAATTTATAAAAATTTATTTATTGTAAGGTTCCAAATATAATCGGCTTTAAAATGTTTTATTCCTACTAACAATGTCAATTTCCAGTGTTAAGTGAATTGAAGATGAATTCCATTAATTCTCTCATGGTAGGCTTGTTTGGGTTGAAAATTAATAAAAGTTCAAAATTTTAAATTGTGATGAAATTATTACATTTACAGAAACGGAACAAGGAAATACCCACCACATCAAGTAGAGGTAGAGGCTATACAACACAAAACTACACAGATTTTACATAAAGTCTACTTCCCTGATGACACAGATGAGGTAAAATCATTAGTTATTTCAAACTCACCCGCACTACCAGGTTTATATTGCTACATTTGTGTACTTTGAAAAATTTGATGTCATACATATTATAATTAAGTAATCTGTACATAATTACTCGTTTGGTGATCATTATTCATAGTATTATATATATATATATATATATATATATATATAT
>MJUU01030127.1:85237-101035 GCA_002080025.1 Modiolus philippinarum
CTCGTAAGCGCAACTCCTCTTAAACCACTTGGAAGAATTTAATGAAACTTTACACAAAGTAAGAACACTATATGGAGATGTGCATGAAGGAATATAATTATTGCCAGAAACCAGGAAGGGGAGATAATTCAACTTTGAGTTTTCATTGATTCCCCATGTATGGGTTACCTCTTACGCAAAACTCCTCTTAATCCACTTGAAGGTTTTTGATGAAACTTTAGACAAAGGAAGAACACTATTTGTAGATGTGTAAAATGTCAAATAGGCTGAAAAGGGTGAATTTTATATTTCTCTGATTTAGACAGAGTGTTTTCATTGGAACCCTTGTGAAAAGTTTTTTCTTGAAGATTATATCATTGTGTCCACACTTGTACTGTGTCCGCACCTGTATTGTGTCCACACCAACTTAATTTTGTACTTACCATATTGATTCAGGGTTCAATGAGCGGGGGGTATCTTTGGCTGCCATTCGGCGACAGCTCTTGTTTTTCCTGTAAGACTTACATATAAAAAAAACATATCAAACCATCCAGTAATAGTCCTTCGATGATGAATATAAATGTGATATATTATTTTGTACATATTTATACATTTCCTCTTTTAAAATGTTTTTGAATTCCCAAGTAAATTTTTTGTTATAACAAGTTTCTATTGTTAATTGTTTGTTATGGAACTTTGTATTTGTGTTGCTTTATTTTTGTGATTGTTCCCTTAATTAACAGAGCTAAATGACTTAATTGATACAACATGTAGTTGTTCTTTGTTTTGCCCAGTCCTGTCAAAATATTGCAAAAATATTAATGATCAAACCTATGAGTGGTGTGAAATATTTTACATGCATATTTAAATAACCATGAGTATTATAGATATAGATTATAATCCCATCTGAATTTTCCTGACTATTCTATTTTAGTGACTAAAAAGCAATAAATAGGAAGTAATACATATTTGGTTAGACTAAACTTGGCCATTAAACCAATTCATGTATTTTCTTGTCTATACCCCAAATTAAAAATGAATAAGAAATTTAAATTGGATCTCTCCAGATGTGATTTGCAAGTTACCAATTAAAAGTGTAGATTCTTGGACATAAAATACAATTTAGAAAGCTTTAGAAATAATCATATGCCAAAGAGGTTTTCAGTTAAATAGCTGATCACATCAGAAATATTTTAGAACACAATTGTGGCCAACAACAAACAGTATACAAAGTGAAAGTAGCATGGCTCGATTAATATTGATACACAATTGGTAAGCAGTTTGATCATTGATTTAGTAGTCTCAACTTTCTTTAGTCTGTCAAAAGAATAGAAGGATTTCAATATCAGTGTAAAAATTCTGAAAAAAATACTAGCAAAATTTGATTTTATTTATGTACAATGTATGTTTGTATTATGTGATATATAGATACATATCAGTTAATTAGAAGGGTGATATTGTATACATATCAGTGAAGTAGTAGTGTGATAATGTGTATCATGTGACATTATACATATTCATATATTTCTAACATCAAAGGGTGATACATATTTAAAACTTTGTGACAGAAAACATATCAATTTTTTATATGATTGTAACATGACTATTGTTAACACAGTTCTGATAAATTGTAAGTAAAAATTATTATATTATGATTATTATTCATTTGCCAATTTATATAAATTAAATTCACTTCTAAATAAAATATATTTATTATTTAATTTTGTTTATTTTCAATGACAATAAATTACTCATTAACTGGAGGATATATGCAGTATTTCCTGTCTGTCTGTTTGTTGGTCTGTCTGCCTGTCCATCCATCTGCAACACTTCTTTTAAGTGCAACTCCTCCTAAACCATTGGAAGGATTTTTATTAGCTCAGCTCACGAAGTGGGGGGGGGGGGGGGGGCTTATGTGATACCCTGAGCAACCGCATCTGTGTATGCGTCCGGTTAGGAAGAATGGTTCAAGTCCATTTCCGGTTACTGACATGTCCCACATCAACCATATTGGTGTGTATGATGCATATTTAGATGACAACAACAGTGCATGCTTCGGATGCTGTCTGTGACCTGCATTTTACGCATGAGTGACTTGGTTAGGAAGAATGGTTAAAGTCCATTCCCAGTTACTGACATGTCCCACATCAACCATATTGATGTGTAAGATGCATTTTGGGATGACAACAACAATGCATGCTACTGATGCTGTCTGACTTACATTTTACGCATGAGCGACTTGGTTAGGTAGAATTGCTAAAGTCCATTCCTGGTTACTGACATGTCTCACATCAACCATGTTGATACATGTATGTATGATGCATTTTGGGATGACAACAACAATGCATGCTTCAGATGCTGTTTGTGACCTACATTTTACGCATGAGCGACTTGGTTAGGTAGAATGGTAAAAGTCCATTCTCGCTAACTGACATGTCCCACGTTATCCATATCGGTATGTTTGATGCATTTTGGGATGACAACAACTATGCATGCTTCGGATGCTGTCTGTGACCTAAATTATACGCATGAGTGACTTGGTTAGGAAGAATGGTTAAAGTCCATTCCCGCTTACTGACATGTCCCACATCAACCATATTGATGTGTAAGATGCATTTCAGGATGACAACAATGCATGCTTCGGATGATGTCTGTGACCTACATTTTATGCATGAGCGAGTCGGTTAGGTAGAATGGTTAAAGTCCATTCACGCTAACTGACATGTCCAACATCAACCATATTGGTATGTTTGATGCATTTTTGGATGACAACAACAATGCATGCTTTGGATGCTGTCTGTGTCCTACATTTTATGCATGAGCGACTTGGTATGGTAGAATGGTTAAAGTCCATTCCTGCTCACTGACATGTCTCACATCAAGCATATTGATATGTAAGATGCGTTTTGGGATGACAGCTGCAGTGAATGCTTTCAATGCAGTCTGTGAACTACATTTTATGCATGATTGAATCTGTTAAAAAGAATGATTCAAGTCCATTCCTGTTTACTGACATAATGCTGTGCAATGAGGTGAGCTTAGCAGGCTGTGGTTGCTTTCTATGTTGATGAAACTTTACACAAAGGAAGGACACTATATCGAGATGTGCATGAAGGAATTTAATTGTCCAAAACAAGGAAGGGGAGATAACTCGACTTAGCATTTTCATTGATTCTGTCTGCACAGAATACCTCCTAAACTGTGTGAAGAATTTTGATGAAACTTTGCACAAAGGAAGGACACTATATGGAGATGTGCATGAAGGAATATAATTATTGTTTGAAGCCAGAAAGGGCAGATAATTGGCTCAGAGTTTTCATGGATTCCATCTGCACAGATTACCTTGCTAACACAACACCTTTTGATGGATTTTGATGAAACTAAAGGGAGGACACTATATGGAAGTGCTCGTGAAGGAATTTAATTACTGCCTGAGGCTATGAAGGAGAATAATTTGATTTGACTTTTTATTTATTCCTTCTGCAAAGATTTTTTGACTTGAACAATTGTTTTCAAAGAAATAATTCAAAGGGTATATATTGTGAAATAAAGCTGTGGGAGAGAAACACTTTTTTATCATTGTTATCCTCTTGAAAATTTGTTTTCAAAGTGTTGGAAAGAATTTGTGGTAACCTTTATGATTTTGTGTAAAATGTCAAAGAGGCCAAAAATGGGTAATTTTTTTCTGATTTTGACTGAATATTTTCATGAGAACTTTTGTGAAAAGATATTATATTGTGAGAATTATATCATTGTGTTCATACAGATATTATGTCCACACCCATATAAATTTGCACTTACCATATTGAATCAGGGTTCAATTAGCACGGGTATATCTGGCTGCCATTTGGCGACAGCTTTTGTTTACTTTGGTGTTGATACCTCTTGCAAAAAGGCCACTAACAGGAGAACTAAGTTAACATCTGACACCATGAGAAAAGCATAAAATTAAGATCTTGAGAAGTATAGAATTAGCTTTAAACCCACCGTGGATCCCTGTAAGGTGCAGATCATTCATTCTAAACGGTCTCCAGCAGGCAACTTAGTTTTACATTGGACCATATGGGAAATGCATGCAATGATCTAGCAAACCTCTGAATAGATCGAGACCAAAAGTGGCATGAAGTCGCTTATCAGTGTTGTTACTTTGGTACTGAGCTTTAGTTCAAAATGGCTGACAGCAGGGAACACAGTTTCACATAGGACCTATGGAAAATACATACTACAAGTTTTACATGTAAATAATTTTTTACTCAGGTAATCTATTGGTGAAAGGATAAAGGAGGATATGTATACATACAGTTTTGTAAATAATTCACTCATGGTTTTAGGAAAAAGTTGAAAAAAAAAATTTACACCACCCAGTCAAACATTTATTCTGTAGATGTACATAAACAGTTTATTCAGTGTATTCAGAGCAGCAGGTCTTTGGATGCTTTCTTATAGGGTCCAGTGTTAAATTGTTCATCCATACAAAAATCTTCCTGAACTGCCCAACAGATTTAAACTAAATTTAGAATGATGAAATTCTTACCATTATCTGCTGTTGTCTAACTACAGTTTCATCATCCAACAAAATTTGATGAATCAAAATGCCAGTATAGGATCTACATCTACACATAATTTTATGCATGTTAAGTCCGGAAGAGCTGCTGTTGTGCACATTATATATTGCAAAGGTTAATTCTACCAAATACCGCAACAGTCTGCAAAGAGGTTTCTGAGGAGTTTTGTTAAAGATCCACCACTTTGTAATAATATTCAAAATGCTCCTATTACTACTAATTAATAGTATACATGCTACACATTATAAAAATTCCTCCTAATATCAATAATCTGTCAAGTGTTTTCAGAGCTTAACATCCACAAGATTGCTCTAATTGCTCTCTATTCCAAAACTTTCACTAATAAGGTTTTATAGTATGTCCATCAACACATAACCATTAATTTCACAATTTCTCATTCTGTTTCTGTGGAGTATCCACAAATTATGCCATTCAAAATGTCCAATAACTTGTACAAATTTTCCAAGTCTCAAATATCAGTAATTTGTGTGGTTAAAGAAAAATCTGCTGTTGTCTAACTACAGTTTCATCATCCAACAAAATTTAATGAATCAAAATGTCAGTATAGCATCTACACATAATCACAATTTTTTTTTTACCAAATCAAAGCAGTCTGTCATTATATATTAGAAATTGCTGCCCCTTACATCCACAATTGTTTCATTAATCTCAAAATATTTCTCAGTTCAACAACAATAGCCAGATTATTTTATGCTTAAAATGTAAATCAGTGACCTAATTCTATTATGGATGTTGGTTACTACTAAAGAAGTAACCACTTACCAATTATCATCTGCCTATGACATGTACTTCTCTTTGAGAGTCTCAGTCTTGTACGTAAATGGCTACAATATTTGATTGTATGCAAACATTTGTTAGTTTTGGACATATTAAGGAAATTTACCAAAGCTGGAACCAAAATAAAATTCCCAAAGTTTATTGTATACCTACATCAAAATTAAATTCCTTAATCCAAATTTGGCTTATATTTGATGATTAAAGGACCTAAGGTGAAAATTTAGCCAAATTCATTGTTGCAGAAAATATAAGTCATGGTGACATAATTCTGGTATGGATGTTAGATCTTGCTCAAGATGTAAGCACCTGCCAATAATCTGTCTATAGCATGTAGGTTCTGAGATCTGGTGCAAACTAGAGCTGTCGCCGAATGGCAGCCAGGTATACCCCCCCCAAATGAACCCTGAATCAATATGGCAAGTGTAAATTTAAGTGTGTGTGTGGACACAATACAGTTGTGGACACAGTACAAAAGTGGACACAATACAAGTATGTACAAAATGATATATCTCCCCCTTTTTAGCTCACCTGGCTTTAGCCAGGGTGAGCTTTTGCCATCACTTTTCGTCCGTTGTCCGACCGGCGTAAACTTTTCATTTAAAGATCTTCTCTGAAACTACTGGGCCAATTGAAACCAAACTTGGCCACAATAGTCCTTAGATGGTCCCCTTCAAAAAAGTTGTTTTCAGAGCTGTCAAGGGGGTTTGGGTTTCAAGAGTGAGACGGAGCGTATAGGGGAATAGCCACAATATTTTTTTTTTTTCAGAGACGCAAATTTGAGTATTCTGAGACCATTTCAGATAGTAATAGCAAGGAATTTTAAACCAAATTTTTCATTAAAAGGGGAAAATATATAATTAGCTTTCTGTGATTTCCATTGAAAAAATGTTTTACTTCAGGGTCATTAGTAGAAAATTAACCAGTATTATGAAAGAATGTGCAGAACATCCCTTTATTTCTGGCTATTCTAATTACAAAAAAGTCCTTTTTCTACTTGAAATATATTTTTTTTTTGCGGAAAGTTAAAAAGCGTGACATTGAAAGGGGTAAGCGTGAGAGCGTGATTTCGTGTTGGAAAGCGTGACTCTCACGCCGAAAGCGTGAGACTTGACAGGTCTGTGTTTTTCAGATCTGGGCAATATCCACAATGGCTGCCAGCGGGGATCATAGTTTTAACATTGGACCCTATGGGAAAATACTTTCAAAGATCTTCTCCTCTGAAACTACATGGCCAATTAAAACCAAACTTGGCCACAATAGTCCTTTGATGGTCCCCTGCAAAAAACTTGTTTTTCAGATCTGCGCAATATCCAAGATGGCCGCTAGCGGGGATCATAATTTTAACATTGGACCCTTTGGGAAAATAATTTCAAAGATCTTCTCCTCTGAAACTCCTTAGCCAATTAAAACCAAACTTGGCCACAATAGTCCTTAGATGGTCCCCTGCAAAAAAGTTGTTTTTCAGATTGGGCTGTATCCAAGATGGCCGCCAGCGGGATCATAGTTTTAACATTGGATCCTATGGGAAAAGACATTCAAAGATCTTCCCTGAAACTTTTCAGCCAATTGGAACCAAACTTGGCCACAATAGTCTTTAGGTTGCCGCCCTGCAAAAATTGTTTTTCAGTCTTTGCTTTATACAAGATGGCTGCCAGTGGGGAACAGATTTAACATTTGACCCATTGGGAAAACATTAAAAGATCTCCTGAAATTACTTGGCCAATAATGAAAACATACTTGGTCACAACAGGCCATAGCTGTTCCTGTTTGAGAAATTTGCCTGGCTGGTCTGCATCGCATTCAAGATGGCCCCAGTGGGGAACAAAGTTTAACCTTGAGACCTATCAGAAGCCTATTGTAAAGCATTTAAAGATGTTCTCCTATAAAAATATTTAGTCAATTGGAACCAAAATTAGACTCAGTGGTCCCCTTCAAGAAAGGTGACAGTAGAACTGCACCCGAATCCAAAATAGCTGTCAGTCTGGAATATAGTTAAACTTAAGATAACATAACATCAACGTCTATTAACAAATTTGAAAATAATGCCCTTAAAACATTGGGATATGCCAGCTGTGACCCAGGTGAGCGATACAGGCTCTTGAGAGCCTCTTGTTTCCTAAAAATATTAAAACACAAATTATCTCCCCTTCAAAATTTCAAACAGGACCCATATTACTTTATGCACATCTTCGGGTGGTGTACTAAAACTGTGCAACATTTCATCAAAATCCAAGAAGTGGTTTCGGAGAACATGCGCTGACAAAGATCACCCCCTCCCCCTTTTTCCAGAAAATATTCAAAGACTAATTATCTCCCCTTCAAAATTTCAGACAGCAACCATATTTATTCATGCACATCTTGAGGTGGTGTACTAGAACTGTGTAACATTTCATCAACATCTAAGCAGCCGTTTAAGATAATATGCGCTTACAAGGTTCACCTCCCTCCTTTTTCCAGAAAATATTCAAAGACGGATTATCTCCCCTTAAAAATTTCAGGCACCATCTATATAACTTCATGCACATCTTCAGACGGTGTACTACTACTGTGTAACATTTCATCAAAATCCAAGCAGCTGTTTAGGAGAACATGCGCTGACAAGGTTCACCTCCCCCTTTTTTTCCAGAAAATATTCAAAGATGAGTTATCTCCCCTTTAAAATTTCGGGCAGCAACCATATTACCTCATGCACATCTTCCGATGGTGTACTACAACTTTGAAACATTTCATCAAAATCCAAGCAGCCGTTTAGGAGAACATGCGCTGACAAGGTACATGGACGGACAGACGGATAGACAGACAGATGGACAGACAGACGGACGGACAGACAGGCTTATTCCTATATACCTCCCCCAAACTTTGTTTGCGGGGGTATAACAACAAAATTTGATTAAAACTGAACTTTTAACACAGGATATGTATTGCCTGCCCCGTGTTTTGCTTGAATTCTACAGTAGCAGCCATTATAATGAGATCTAGAATTCTACAGTGGAAGCCATTATAATGAAATCTAAGTCTTGAAATGTGTGCATTTCCGGCTTGTTAAAATATTAATGTGATTTCTCATGCAACTGCATTTCAAATATCCAGTAGGTAGGATTAACAGTAATAAACAATTCCTAATTTTTAAGCCAGTGGAGCATGACTGCAGGGACATCAACATGAAATGTCACTTAACTGGTACTAATGCAACTGCATACAAAATATCAATGGACTACAATGAGTAGTTATGTTAGACAAACCCCAAGAAAAAACTTGTACATTTGATAAACAGAGCAAACTCATTGTCACATGAGAGCTGCGGCATAGACATTAAACGCTCTTTAAACTGATCTGTAGAGATGCTAATGCAACTGCTTACCAAATATCATTGTCCTACCATGAGTGTTTAATGTTAAACAGTCACAAGATTAAACATATACAATTGTGAATGCTGCTGCTGCCTACGAAAAACCATACCCAAATTTGCTTTTTTAAACTTTTGTCAAAGGCTTGACAATAACTAAGACCAACTAATGACAAAAAAATTCTTTTTAAGAACATGGGATACAATAATCAAGTCATACCGAATATTGTGTCAAAATATCATTAATATTGAATATGATTTGAAAAATGTATTTTTCCATCACATTTGATTAGGATTTTCTTTTATCTGGATTCCGTCTGATGGAAGCATTCATGAGTGTTTAGGCAGATTCTGCTTAAGCTCTTATTGGACTATATATATAAGGGGCAAAAGTTTAACTTGACTTTGTCAAAAACCTTACTTCTCCAAATGTACCTGTTTACTGCACTTTGAGCATTCTTTAATTTGAAATGACTAAATGCAAAATTAATGTCAAAATGTCTACAACTACATGGTAGGCCATCGGGTATACAATCAGCTTTTCTCAGTCCCCAGAGGGCATTGGGCCCCTTGTACTCGATGCCTTTTTAGCTCACCTGACCCAAAGGGTCAGTGTGAGCTACTGCCATCACTTGTTAAAAATTTTATAGCTCAGAAATGGTAGGAGTTACGCAAAATTCATCAACACATGACTGAAAGCTTGCTTTATAAAGAATCCTTTTAATCACTTACTGAAGTTTAAGCTGCATAACGGTATGTTGTATTGTAGATGCATTGAAGATCCAACTGACATTTACTTCCAGTTTGCATTATCGAGTGTTTATGTTTGGAGTTGGGGTATCACTAGTGAGCATCAAATCTCGGATTTCTTGTCAAAAAATCCAAAGAAACTGACCATATTGAAAATCTGATGAAAAACATAAGTTTAAGGTACTTTATATAGAGGGATTTTGGTCCCTTTGGAAAATGGTAAGATGTAATGGTAATCTGATTAATGAGTATAAGTTTTATAAGCATTAAAAATGCAATAAAATAAGACTACTTACAAGTTTTGACATTTTTCCCTCTTATGCCCATTTATCTCACAAGCTGTAAATAGGATGTTTAATCCACTGGCATACTACAGAATGGAAATTATCCGTGGAGCGAAGTAAAAGAAACCATTATGAATGATAGCAATTTTTAAGTTATAAGTGGAAAAGATACATAATTATGTTAAATTATACCATCATACCTTCTCAACAAATAATAAATATAGCTATCTCCTTCAGAATATTGGCATAATAAAAGAAAGCTTAAAATAATATTCTGACTTTATACTTTATTTTGGAATAAAATTGTTTTGCACAAATAGACACGATTTGCATGATTGTAAAAGTACAACCTCTTCCTTTGACATCAGTAATACACACAAGCAAACAAAACTAAGCAAGCATATCACATAAACAGTAAAAATTTCAATGACATAGAATATAATTGTTGATAATAACATACCGTAATTTATTTACTCCTTTGATAGGAACAGTCAAACTATTGACCTTAAGTGACGAAAATAACTTGCAAATTGTTCCTTAGGATGAAAGTAGAAGCTTTAAAGCCATTTCCAACACTGAAGGACAATAGTCTGCTGTATTCCGCAGCAAGTTTCATTTAATTATGCAAACAATAAACAGAACCAAGGATTCATCTGAAAACAGAATTAACTTCACAGACTAATATAACGATGCTCCATAATTTTGTGCATGGAACAATTCCTCCTTTAAAAGCTTCACATTTTTTCACATTTTTTTCACGAAAGTAAATTATTGACAGTGACAATGCCAGCAAAAAAGTTACATATGAAAAAAAATGTACTGTAATTAAATAAAAATCTTTGCAAAATATTTTTACATAATTAATGTAAATATATCTATATAAATAATTAAACAGTAAAATATCTCTCATCTTTAACTTTTAAATCAAAGAAAAAATAAAATCATAATAGCATTCAATCAAAATAGTAATGGTGCATTATATGATGCCACTGAATGTTTGTTTGCAAAACTTTCAAGAGGCACAAATCTCTCCTCTGAACCAAAAATAAAACTTGGACAACTTGAGGGGTATGCAACTAAGACATTGTGTAATTTTTGTTAAGTCGGAAGCAGACAATTTTCAACTCCAGAACTACATGTACTTACATGAAAACTTACATGGAAGACAATGTGTAAATTCCTTCACAGATTTTGGTCAGAAATCCAAAATTTTACAAAATTTCAAGGTTTAAAAAAAGCGCAACTCTGGAAGCTCTTGGACCTTTGAACCCACGTTCGAACTTGGACCAAGTTTTCTAATGAACAATAAACATTGGTCGGGAAACCGAAAATTTGCAAAAATTCAAAATTTCAATAGGTAAAGCATTTGTACCCAGAAAACAGTAAAAACTTGTCCTGAGTTTTGCTTAACAAGTTCGATTACAACATATTTTATCATTCACAAGTTATTGGTCAAGAACTCTATTAAAATTTTAAGGGTACAACTACTGATGTGATTGGACCCTCGAATCAAATTACCTTTTTTTATAGACTTAAATACTAAATATGAAGTGTCTTATTTTGTTCCAAGATATCAGTCAGAAACAGACAAACAATTATATAAGAGTATCAAGTAATATTTCGTATTTTAATACAGCAGCTTATACACAAAAAAATATTTGTTCTCAGTTGTTATTAATGGTCTCAATAGAACAGATACTAAAACAATGTACATAAGGTACAGAATAAATATCAGATATCATGATAGCATTTCATTTTAATACAGTCAAACTTCGATGGCTCGAACACCCATGGGATCAGTGAAAACAGTTCGAGCCAAAGCGGTGTTCGAGATATCGAGGTCGAACAATATTTAAATTTGAACCAAGGGACCCCAAAAAAGGTTTGAGGCATCCATGGTGTTCGAGTTATTGCAGTTCGAGCCATCGAAGTTCTACTGTATTTCATTTGATTCTTGTTATATTTGAACTCAGTCCTTTTTCTCAGAGGAAATTTTTGTACTAAATAAAACAATTTGGGTTCTATATTTTTTTTTGCATTTAATCTATACAATTCATTACAACTGAACTTTTTCAATATTACATATATGCACTTATACGTTTGGTCCTTTTGTACACTCTAGTGTTTGTTGGTCAACAATATATGCACTAGACTGAATGGAATTATATCTTTAAAAAAACTGAAATGAGAACTCTCATTACAATATTTTTTTATTAAATGTATTTTTCATTTGTTCCAGTTTAAGAAACAGGTCCTTAACAAGATCATTCACCTACATGTGCAAAAAGATTTCATCTTATGTCATATACATTCTGTTATGAACCAAACTCAGTATAAGGGAAAAATACTTCTTGGTGAGGATGGTTACATAAACATTTATAAAAGCAATACCTGATCAATTTTTACTGATAACTTCATGAATGCTTCCTACATTGCACAATTTTATGAATGATACAAACAAATAAATATCAATTATTTATATGTAAATAAATCTCAATCAACAATGAATTATAATATGTATTTGATTGCCTTGTAGCTTTTTCTTTCTTCTATCCTTTAAACATTTGTCTTTATATACAAAATAAAGGAAGAAAGAAAATTTATTTTATCAATGTAAATGTTACAGTCATTTTCTTAAATTAGGCATTTTGTAAAATGCCTGAAATTTCAGGCATTCTATAAAATGACTAAATATGACGGGCATTATACAGAATGAGGAACAGACTTAAGCAAAAAAACTTAACCTGGTCACTGGACCATGAAATTGAGGTCAAGGTAAAAAGCCATATGGCAGACTGACATGTACTCACCAAGGTAAAGCTATATACCAAATATCATTGACTTCTAGCTTGTAGTTATTGAGAAATGGACTTAAGCAAAAATACTTAACCTGGTCACTGGGCCGCGTAATATAGGTCAAGGTCACATGATTTTGGGTCCGACAGATGGGGTTCACCGTAAGCTAACTATGGACCAAATATAAAGTTCCTACATCAAAGGCTTCTATATCATAACTTGAGTTAACGCCGCCGTCGCCGTCATACTTTGCACGCCTATGTCTTGCTTTCTGCGACTTTCGTCGCGGGCGAGACAAAAATTACCGAACAGAATTGTATAGAGCCAAAGTCCAAGAGGCAAAAAGACAAAGCATGTGGAAAACCAATCGTCCGGACTTGGTACAGGCTTTTCAAAAGAAATGGTGGGTTAAATTATGGTGCACCAAACCTCTCAGTATTTAGTATAAAAAGAATCTTGAATCAGAGTTTGGACAGAAACTTCAAATTTTTCCACAAAGCCTGGGATTGGTAACTATTAATGAGCTTTCCTTATGATCGTATGAGAAGGATTTTTTTTGAAGCCTTCAGTAATAAGGGGTCATGAAGATAAGTACGTCTAATGAGAAAGTCTGTATACATGTAGTTTGTGTGATTGTATATTACTTCAAACAATACATCAGCTTATATTAATATATACTGCATCTAAAACTCTATCATGACATACCCAACTGGCATTCTACCATTTATTTCACATGGAACTTTGACTTGAAAGTAATTATATGTACCACTTTATAGAATGTACCATTACATGTAACTTGTGGCCAATTAAATGTATGTATTTTGATGATATCTCTCATCTTAATAATAATAAAAGTACTGAACAGAGATTAAGTCAGAAAACACAATCCTAACATTAATATTAGATAGACATTTCTTTTAGAGAGCGATTCATGAAAAGTAAATTCAATATATGTGTATCTTTATTTCCTTTCATAAAAATACATGTATAAAGAACAACCTTTTAAACATAATGACATTCTAATGAGCGATTTCATTCCTTAATACAGCTTTACACTGTGTCAACATTTATAAACATAAATTTAAAAATGTATATATCAGTTTACATAATAATTGCATTAAAAATAAAATGTAAAAATTTGGAATGTAAAAGTTAATTGTGACAAGAAAAAATATATTTCTGTGGAATGGTTTGCTATTCCTTGGACGGAATAAAAATAAAATAGTGCTAAATTCATATAAAAATATACAGGACGGAGGATATTTTCTTTAAATATCAAATTATCATTCTCAAATAAATAAGTAGCTATGCTTTAAATATCACACAAATCAAAAAATAAATATTATTGTCATTCATTAAACAATCTTGGAATTCTTTACAATTATAAGAAAAACTTGATAAATATAAATTTTATAATACATAAAGCATTTTCTTTTTAAAGTTATATCAACAATCAATGACAAAATTGTCCAGATCATACTACTACTGACCCTGTATCATTAATAATTGAAGCATTTTCTTGGTCCTTTTTTACAACTGAAATCTTCTACTTTGATCTCATAAAAATTCAAAATGAATAAATATATCTTTAGTTGAAAAAAGTATCTAAAGAACAATGGAACTTCCATTGCTCGAACTGCCTAAACTTGAACACCATGGATGCTTCGAATCCTTTTTGTGGTCCCTTTGTTAAAATTTAAAGATAGTTCGACCACGATATCTCAAACGTCCCTTTTGCTCGAACTGTTTTCATTGGTCCCCTGCGAGTTCGAGCCATCGAAGTTCGACTGTAATATCTTTCTCTCATTAGTGCCAATATCCACTATCAGAATTAGTGAAATTATGTCTTAATGTGGCTTATTATTGATATGTACAACAATCTAAATCTGAATTCATTTGCATATTTGAATATTCATATCTACTGGGCAAAAATATCATATAAAATATTGTATGAATATGAATATCATTACAGATCATTCAAAAATGAAATTCTTGCACAAAATTATTTGAATTTAATGAAATTCCTATAATTATATCATGATTAATGTGGTTAACACAAATAGCACATTATGACATTGTCATATTATTATCATATCATGAGGACTAGTCCTTGTCATTACTTACTTACAAAATAATGTAAAATCAGAAATTAAATGAAAGTGATATGACATCACCAGTGTACATAACTTCTAAATTTACAGTAGATATTGAAAAACAAAATGTTTTTGTTAGCATATGGAGATCGATGACTTCCACATAAATGCTGCTTAATCTTGAATGAAAAAAGAATGTGGCAAAAATTCAATAAATTAATAAAAGCATGAACAAATTTTCCCTTGATCTGTCTCCCACTTACTGCAAAACTAATTTTAAGATCATTTTTTAAAAAATATATTCAACTTTGTAACTTTTATTATCATATGATGTAATTAGACTATAGGCCTTTTCAGAAAATCATTTGGCCCGCTTCTCGATTTCAATATTTAAATACAATGAAACAGTTCCGGTTATCGAGCCAACACAACAATTGTTGTTTATCCTGAACACAGTTCATAACACTATTTATATTAACATTACTAGGCCATTGTTTACAGTGACACTGCACTATTTTTGTTAGAATTAAAATGTATTCAGGGTTTAAGTTGTGTATTGTTAGCAAACCGTAAGAGTGATAACCGGAAGCAAAGAGTGTATCTCCATTTGATGGGAGAGTTCCAATCCAGGAAAAGATAACACTTTTTGAAAAGGGCTATACCTTAATGTTCAGTAATCATGTGTATATACACAATAAGCTTATACATGATCTTGCAGTTAATTTTTACCATCATACTGAGAAAATATGCTCAGTAAATGAGGAAAAGCTCCTTTGTAAGCTTTAGATCGAATTTTAGTTTCTAAGACCAGAAGAAAACTAGAGGCTCAGAGACTGAGCCTGTATCGCTCACCTGACAAAATGCTTCTATGCCATGCATGACCAAAAAAGATGTATTTTACCAATGAGGTCTAATGTTAAGCTATGTTCTCCATTGGCACAAGTGTTTTTTTTTTTTTTGGTTGATCCTATTGAAATGAGTAATCTTTGCAAAGGACCTTCAATACATCATTCCAATACAGTTAAGTTAAATTAGCTTGAATAGTTTCAGAAAACATAATCAAAAGTATGGTTTTACATACCGGGCTATGATGTTCAATTGTCTTCTGCACTGGAGGCCATGTTTTTTGTTGGATCGAAATAAAATGAGCAAATTTTGTAAAGTACCTTCCATACTCATTCCTGTAA
>MJUU01030128.1:0-27242 GCA_002080025.1 Modiolus philippinarum
ATTAATTGTGTACTGTTCACTTTCGTCTATTGTTTGTTTTATATATATCGTCAAGGGTTTAGAACTCCGCTTATGCTTGTAGAAGGCATTTGGTGTTTGGTCTGAAGGTTTGGTATGATGAATTGTACCGCACACCCTTTTCAAGTCTGACACTCATCTATACTTCCTATCTGCCGATCAATTTGTTTTTTTTTCATTGGAATTTTTCGTCAATGATTTCTCCGCTTGTGTAGAAATGATTGATATGTGGTCTAAAGCTTGATGTGCGATCAGTTGTCACAGTGTTTCCCCTCTACAAGTCTGCGACTCATATTATTCCTATTTGCCGATAACTTTTATTCTTTCTCCGTTATAGGCACTTTTCGTCAACTCATTATGGCCTGATATGGCTGAAATACGTAAACTCTTACAAAGCCCATTAGATTCTCATCCAGCCATTCCGCTCAAACGAACGCAAGGGGGCGTCTTGAATTAACTTTGGGGTTAAACAAAGCTCACTATTGAATGCCTAATGTTGACTTCAAGATTAAGTACAACAATTAAAGCGTTGTTCCATTGCTTGGTTCTACCATGTGTTGATAGGAACTTTGTCTCATGTGCATATTTACTTCATATTATTTCATTGTATTTTTTTAAAGAAATTTGGGGCAGTTGGGCATTGATTTAATTAATTCTGATATAAATGCTGTAATTTTGGGAAGATAACAAGCAACAAATTCAATATTAAAAATTTATTAGAGGAGATGGATAAAATTGGGTCCAGAGGAAATGGAAATCTACGATTTTTTTTATTATGACAGAATGAATTTACGACAATAAAATACAAAGGAATAAGATATATGTAGAATACAAATCAAAATGCAAAGACGTGGTTACAATAATCTGAAAAACTGAAGACGGATAGAAAGACATGATACATATACCAAATATACCAACACCACAAATCTAGTGCTAGAAATCTAAATGACGTCTGAAGTAACTTTTATACGACGCGCAGGCCACTATATATTTTTTTATCGGATCAGAACAAAATGAGCAATTTTTGTTAAAAACCTGTAGTGCACCATTCCTGTAAACATTGGTTGAATTTGCTTTAGCAGTTTCATAGAAAAAGATGAGAATGTGGATTTTTCCATAGGGTCAAATGTTAAACCTAAGTTCCGAGCTGGTGGCCATGTTTTTTTATCGGATCGGAACGAAATGAGCAACCTTTGTAAAGAATCTTCCATACACCATTCCTGTAAAGTTTAGTTGATTTTGCTTCATGGATTTCAGTGGAGAAGATGAAAAAGTTATTTTCCTATAGGGTCGAATATTAAACTACATGTATGTTCCGTGCTGGCAGCCATGTTTTTTATCGGATCGAAACGATATGAGCAATCTTTGTAAAAGATCTTCAACACATTATTCCTGTAAATTTTAGTTGAATTTGCTTCATGGATTTCAGAAGAGAAGATGAAAAAGTGATTTTCCCATAGGATCGAATGTTAAACTATATTCCGTGTTGGCGGCCATGTTTTTATCGGATCGAAATGAAAGACCTGTAGTACATCATTCCTGTAAACTTTGGTTAAATTGCTTCAGCGCTTTGAGAAGAGAAGATGAGAATGTGAATTTTTCCAAAGGGTCCAATGTTAAACTTAAGATTCGTGCTGGCGGCCATGTTTTTTTTTATCGGATCGGAACGAAATGAGCAAACTTTGCAATAGATCTTCTATAGACCATTCCTGTAAAGTTTAGTTGAATTTGCTTCTGTACTTTCAGAGGAAAAGATGAAAATGTGAAAAGTTAACGGACGGACGACTGACGCAAGCTGATTGCAATAGGCCATACTGACCCTTTGGGTCAGGTGAGCTGAAAAAAAATGAGGTAGTTCATTAGAAAGTCTGTCTTCAGTTTCCGACTTCGCTATTATACGTGTAACTATCGAACAAGTGCGATTCGATGAGATCATTATCATAGTAGAAACAATTTTTGCGACTCCGGAAAAAGTAATTTTTACTGTAATAAAGAGTATTGATTTATGAAAATAACTACAGGTTCTCAAGAGCATGTATCGCTCAAATGGACCCTGGCTTACATTGACAGTCTTTGTTAACGGATCTTCATTAAACCATGGTTCCATTTTGCCAAGTGGTCTCAGCGGACAAGACCTTAAAAATGTTTCAGTTGGGTCTAAGTTTGCTTCCTTTTTCTGCAGGGGACCATCCAAAGACTATTGTGGTTCCAACTGGCTAAGTTGTTTAAGTGAAAAAGATCTCTGAATTTGTTTTCCCATAGGGTCCAATGTTAAAACACTGCCTCCCGCTGGCGGCCATCTTGGACATAGCGCGGACCTGAAAAACACGTTTTTGTAGGGGACCACCCAAAGACTGTTGTAGCCAAGTTTGGTGCCAACCAACTCAGCAGTTTAAGAGGAGAAGATTTTTGAATGTGTTTTCGTATAGGGTCTGATGTTAAAACAATGTTTTCCGCTCGTAGCCATCTTTGATATAGCGCGGACCTGAAACCCCCTTTTTTGTAGGGACTACATAAGGACTATTGCGGCCAAGTTTGGTTCCAGTTGGCTATACATTTTCAGAGGAGATCTTTGAATGTGTTTTCCCATAGGGTCCAATGTTAAACAATGTTTTCCACTGGTGGCCATCTTAGATATACCGCGGACCTGAAAAACAGGACGCCGGACAACGGACGTCGGACAACGGACGACGGACGTCGTACAACGGACGGACGTCGGACAACGGACTGACGACGGACGCAAAGTGATGACAAAAGCTCACCCTGGCTCTAGCTAGGTGAGCTAAAAATTGCTTTATCGGAAGTCGCATCAATTGTTTCTACTATGATAACAGTCCAAACGATTCATGTCCTGCTCTGTTAACAGCACCCGTCACACTGTGAGTGGGTAAATCCAGGAAAATGTCAAAGTCGGTAGTCAAATCCGGGAAGACGTGAATCTAGCTGAAAATGTCCACTTTCATTTGGGATACTGACACGTCATATCTTTCGATGATGTTATGGTGACGGCCATAGAATTTCTTGAGGGATGAAATTAACATAGGTTGAACAAATCCCTGACTAAGCAGCTTTTGGTACAGTGTTCCTGCTCTTTTCAAAAAATCACTGCACAAACCTCACGCTCGACAGTAATGAATCAACTGTGAAATGCACACTCCATAGGCCGGAGAGGTAGGTATATTGCTGCTAAGAAAGGGAAAGTTTACGATTGGGAAATTAAAATCATCACGCTTATCATACAGCCTAGACTTCAAACGTCCATCTTCGTCAATATACAATAACAGATCTAGGTACGAAGTCGAAGTAGGTGTTTCAGTAGTTTCTTTAATCTCAAGCTCATTGGGATAGATCTGATGTAAATACTCCTTAAATTTAGGATTATCAAGCGAAAAAACATCGTCTATGTAGCGGAAGCTGAAATTAAAGGACTGGGCTAAATAGTCCTGTTTTCTTTGAACAAGCCCCCGTAAAAACTTGGCCTCGCACGAGCAAAGGAAAAGGTCAGCCAAAAGCGGGGCATAGTCAGTTCCCACAGGAATCCCTACTGTCTGTCGGAAAACACGACCTCCGAACCGAAATAAGCGCAAACTGAAGTCGCATGCAAAATTCCAAGTGACTGTAATTTGCAGTTGCTGAGCAAAGAATTACGAAAAGTTTTATCATTTTATCATTGACAGTATTTGCCCAAAATATTCCAAGTCGATAAACAAGATTTGATCGGTAAGCGCAGTATGGGACCCCATACTAAAGTCACATACAAAATTAAAAGATGCTGTGATTTGTGGTTGTTGAGGAAAGTGTTACGAAAATTTGTACCAATGATGATACTTGCTAAAAATATTCCATCTTGGTATACAGCAAGTAGTTGTCCGACAGGTCTGGAATTGGCAAACGCAATATGGGACCTCATACTTAGGTCACGTGCAAAATTTCAAGTGACTGTGATTTGTAATTGCTGAGAAATGTTACAAAAAGTGGGACAGACAACAATGACAACGACGACGCAAGACCACTATATAGATCCTTATGTGTCGCCCATGCTACGTGTGCAGATGATATAACTGTAACGATTCAGTGATTTACTGTGAGTACACTATAAGTAATTTGCTATTATACATCGTACGCAATGATGAAAACTAAATGGATAGCATTCTCTTAAAAGTCTGTTGTAATATAGTTTTTGTCTTCAGATAATGGAACAATCACCGATAATGGCCAATTCTTGCATTAAAAATTGCATCTCATTATTACGCTGACTACTTACATTGCAAATAACAACAAAATTCATACCGTGTTAACGATAACATTTTTTAGTTGAAAACCGCGTTACGCGATAACTTCAACCGTGTTAAAGACCACATTTGATCATTGCAGTCGACATGGAAAATTATTGTTTTCTCGCCATTTAAACATATGTGTGGCCCAATATTTTCTCAATAGTTTCTAGAACGAATGAAACATAAATGGTTGAGTTTATTTTGTTCAATTTTGGCCATATATTTGCATAAAACTGCGATAATTGAAGAAAATGTTTGTGTATTTTGACAAGTATCGGTTTAAAGAGGAGATTTCTCCCTTGTTATAGAATAAATCTCAAGTGTTATGTCTACTCTCTATTGCTTGTTAGCATGTGAGTGCAAATACATCTTATTTACCTTCAAAAATATAACACAGTTAATAAAACTCACCTTCTTCGTCGCACACCTGTTGTTTATTTTCTCTTTGTTTACATCCGGGTCAGCGATGACCACCGAGTTTGCGATCGCGGGTTAACCCGGGTGTTCCTGGTATGCCGGTGTTTCACAAAAATTGAAAATTTCACTTCATTTTATCAATTAGATACGTCCTAGATCTAGTGTGAGTAAATCGGCTGGCTTTTTAAGTGGTCAAGATACAGTAAAACAGTTGGAATTGGGACACGCACACAAGATTCCTTTTTATGTAAAATGCCCAGACTATTTTCAACAAAACTTTGATAAAGTTAGAACGGCACATACCAAACACAAAATCAAGTCAATTCAAATTTGCTGTTCCAAAAATTAGAGGAATAGACTGCACTGCCATTACCGATTTGAATGCACTTCCAAACTCCATCAAATCTGTTAAAAATAATGACTCTTGTACAACCGACTTGAACCAATTCCTTAAAACACTCTTTAATTCAGACAAACTCTAACAAATTTTAGCAATTAAAAAGTATGCCATGTTGATCAGAACCAATAAATTATCTATCTAACTTTTAAAGTTACTATCATACAAGACCCTATATATCGGAAATAAGCGTTCACGCTCTCATCGGTTATCCTTGGAATTATGTGAATTTCCTTTGTGTATTTTAGCCTACTTGACATATTTTACAAGTGTGTTATTTTGTTTTCATATTTTTAATTTGCACTGGTGAATTTGTTAAAATTCGAAAACGACCTTTACCTTTGCCTTTAGAAACAGATTTTTCTTGCTATATTAATGTTTTTGCTTCGGCAATATGTAAATTGGTTATAGTTTAAACAATCCTGGAAACTAAAATCAAGGTGAGCGATTACAAACTCCTGGTGGCCTTTAGTTGAGACATGGTATTTGATCTTTTCAACAAGAGGATATCAAGAGCCTGTATCGCTAACATGCAACATGGATGTATAGACAAACCAATGAAACTATGTTGAAGTGCATCGTTTTCAGGTTCACCTACCTCTGGGTTGTGACTATTTTCTCTACCGGTGACCATCTTGTACAAGGATACCTTTCTTAAAGGACAAGCAAATGACTTGTTGTTAGGTTTGGTCCTTAACGACGAGTATTTTCAGAAAAAAAGATATTTGAATAGTTTTCCAAAAGGACCTACTGTAATTTTGTAAAGGTATAGGTGTGATACATCTGGATATCAAGGCATTACTGTGATAGATGGGATTTACTCTGAATAGTCATTGTTTCGGGAGGAATTGGCTAAATATTTTTTTTTCATTTTTCAATGTAAGCCTCTACAAAAGCGTTGCATCATGAATTCATGACTAAAGATAAAGGTCAGCCAAAGCGGCTCACAATTTGTTCCAAATAAATGTGATCCCAGAATAATGAAACACAACGGAATTCTGGGAAAAGACCCCATCGAATCCCTCCTTCATAAAGAGGCCAAACAAGTGAATACATCTTGAAAACCAAAACTCTTTTTCCTTGTATGTTATATGCTAGAGTACAGAGGAATTGCTATTCATTGGCGGATCTAGGATAGGTTTCAGAGGTTGGAACACGTCAAGCCCTTTACGGAAAAAATCTTGCAGAAGTTAAATAAAAATAACAAAATAGCCTGGAACACATTTTTCTGGAACTTCATTTGAATTCCCGTTTTGTAGACTGAAACTAGATGCTTATTTGGTGGCACTAGTTCTAAGTTTATCTAAAAAATCCCATTTTGTTAATGTGATGCCAAGTAGTTATTACTTTTAGTTACTTCTGTATTTCATACAAGCAAAGCTCTTTAGTCTAGCCCTTTAGAAGATGTCTTCAATATGACGTTATGTTGCTTGAGGCGTCTTCTATCACGTCTACGTCTGCGTCAATTGCATCCATTTTATTCTAAAAATGAGATAATCAGAAGTCTTAGTTCTGATTTTTTAATTGCTCATACCGCCTTCAGCATCATTGCTGTTACCTTAGATAAATCTTGATTTGCTTGACACAAGTATATTCATATAATTCATGAGTATGGTGACTGACTGTAATAAAATTAAATATAATTCATATCCAAAATTCAAAGTCCATAGTGGAGTGGTCGTAAACATTGAAGACATCATTTAATACGTATAGATTCCATTACATATACTATTACAACAACAACACATTCATAAAAAATTACTGTGATAAAGCTTACTCCACAAGCGGCGTGAATCAAATGTGGATTATTAAAAATTCAAAAGACCTCCTTGAACAACTATCCTCAACAAGTCTTACCCATTGCCATAGCATTCCAACTTTTGACTTTTCTACTCTTTATACGACCCTTCCACACAATAAACTGAAAACAGTAATTGCAGATTTTGTTCCTTCGGTATTCTAATGCTGTTGTTTCGTTAAACTCAAAGTATCCTGCATAACATTTAGAAAACAAAAGTATGACGCCAAAAACAATTTCATAAAAATACGGGAAACAAAGCAATGNAAACAGTAATTGCAGATTTAATACATCAATGTTTCTGAACTAAAAATGGAGAACGCAGATACACCTATTTAGTTATAGGGAAAGACAAGACATATTTTGTTAAGAACCACACTGATTCAAACAAGCAATTCACTGAGACTGACGTAATCAAAATGTTAGAATTTTTTATCGACAATATTTTTGTCGAATTCGGAGGTCGTGTTTTCCAACAGACAAAAGGGATTCCTATGGGAACTAACTGTGCTCCGCTTTTAGCCGACCTTTTCCTGTACTCGTATGAGGCCAAGATTTTACAATGGCTTACACAAAGAAAACAAAAACATTTAGTCCAGTCCTTTAATTTCAGCTTCCGCTACATAGACGATGTACTTTCTCTTAATAATCCTAAATTTAAGGAGTATTTACGTCAGATCTATCCCAATGAGCTTGAAATTAAAGAAACAAATAAATAAATACCGAAGTAACTGTAAATTTATTTTCTGCATATGCGCATTTCGACAACTTATGTCTCTTCAGTGCAGACAAAATCTAAACATTGGAAGACCATTAACTCAAAGATGTTAAAAACTGATAGAGAGCAAATAACCAATATGATCTAAATGTAAATCCAAAATCAGGAAAGGACAGAGCTTTGCAACTGATACACCTACTTCAGATTCGTACCTAGATATTTTATTGTATACTAGTATTGACGAAGATGGACGTTTGAAATCTAAGCTATATGACATGCGTGATGATTTTAATTTCCGAATTGTGAGCTTTCCCTTTCTTAGCAGCAATATACCTACCTCTCCAGCCTATGGAGTGTACATTTCACAGTTGATTCGTTACTGTCGAGCATGTAGTTTGTACAGTGATTTTGAACAGAGCAAAAACTCTGTCCCAAAAGATGCTTAGTGAGGGATTTATTCAACCTATGTTAATTTCATCCCTCAAGATATTCTATGACGTGTCAGTATCCCTAATGAAAGTGGACATTTTCAGCTAGATTCACGTCTTCCCGGATTTGACTACCGATTTTGACATTTTCCTGGATTGACTCACTCACAGTGTGACGTGTGCTGTTAACAGAGAAGGACATGCTTACCCTTCCGGAGCACCTGATGTCACTTTCAGTTTTACCGGAGTTCACACTGTGAGTGCCTTTGTTTTGAATGATGTGATTTCCATTTTTGTGCTTTGTATCTGTTTAACGTCATTGTTTTCTGTGTCTAGCGTCATTGTTTTTTGTGTTCTCGTTTGGCCACGTCTTTGGGCTTCGATTTTGTTCCTTCGGTATTCTAATGCTGTTGTTTCGTTAAACTCAAAGTATCCTGCATAACATTTAGAAAACAAAAGTATGACGCCAAAAACAATTTCATAAAAATACGGGAAACAAAGCAATGTCAAAATACAAACAAGAGACTCTCAAGAGCCTGTATCGCTCACCTGGACCATGGCTGACATGGATAAAAGGCATTTCCAACAGGAAAACAAAACATAAAATTAAGCAGAATACTTACTTTCTAAAATTACAGTATTCTTGTTTGGTTTCCATGGCAACTGAAAGATCCACCATCCATTACAACCCATAACAGAACACCATTCAAAAACAATTTGGGCAAGGGTTCCCCTTATAATCAAGGTAATACATAATGCTGAAATTGAAACATTTAGACCACAATTCAAATAAAAATTAAAAAATTTGGGCAGAGGTTCCCCTTAAAATCAATAGGGCCAATGTTAAAACTATATTCTAGATGGTGGCCATCTTGGATGAGGTATGGACCTGTCAGATATATTTTTTGGATGGTACCACCTAAGGACCATTGTGGCTTAGTTTGGTTCTAATTGGTCCAGTTGTTCTGAGAAGATGATCTTTGAATGTATATTCAATAGGGCCCAATGTTAAAACTATGTTCCCGCTGGCGGTCATCTTGGATGAGGTACAGACCTGCCAGATACCTTTTTTGGAAAGTACCATCTAAGGGCCATCGTGACTAAGTTCTGAGAAGAAGATCTTTAAATGTCTTTTCAATAGGGTCCAATGTTAAAACTTTGTTCCCGCTGGCGGCCATCTTGGATGAGGTACAGACTTGCCGGATGCCTTTTTTGGGAAGGACCATCTAAGGACCAGTGTGACTAAGTTTGGTTATAATTGGATTGGTAGTTTCTGAGAAGAAGATCTTTGAATGTCTTTCCCATAGAGTCCAATGTTAAAACTATGTTCCCCGCTGGCGGCCATCTTTTATTAGGTACGGCTTGCCGGATACCTTTTTTGGAAGGGACCATCTAAGGACCATTGTGACTAAGTTTGGTTATAATTGGACTGGTAGTTTCTGAGAAGATCTTTGAATGTAATTTCCATAGGGTCCAATGTTAAAACTATGTTCCCCGCTTGCGGCCATCTTGGATTAGGGACGGACCTGTCGGATACCTTTTTTAGAAGAGACCATCTCAGGACCATTGTGACTAAGTTTGGTTATAATTGGATTGGTAGTTTCTGAGAAGAAAATCTTTGAATGTTATTTCCATAGGGTCCAATGTTAAAACTATGTTCCCGGCTGGCGGCCATCTTTGATTAGGTACGGACCTATCGGATACAATTTTTAAAGGGAAACACCAAAGGACTATTGTGACCACGTTTGGTCCCAATTGGCCCAGTGGTTTCAGAGGAGAAGATCTTTGAATGAAAAGTTTACGACGGACGGACGGACGACGGACGCCAAGTGTTGGCAAAAGCTCACCCTGGTATAGCCAGGTGAGCTAAAAAGGTAAATCAGAGGTACTACAATAAGAATAAATGTTTAAAACACTGCACCCTTTTTCAAAGATTTCGTCCCTGAAATACTATAAACATTTATAAAATGCATGTAAGTGCCTGAAGATTCAGCTATAATCGCTTATTTCATATCTAGATTTTTTCCCATTGTTCTCCAGTCCATATCAGAGAAATAGTTAGTGAATGAACAGTGATTGAATGAAAACTATCCACAAGATGTTCAGCAGATTTTGTTGACTTGTCTCATTATACTTGTACATTTGCATACTTTTGATATATAGGAGTAATACCAGTTCATCAGTACACTTAGCGGAGGAAGATAAACCACCCATAACATTATCAGAATTTCTATAAAAAAATCCATTTCAGAGTCACTCAAAGCATCTGTTCTATTTACAGAAATTGGAGAAGATCCTTCACTTGGAATTTCGTAAAATCCCTTTTCATTAACTGACTCAATGACATTGTGGCTTTCAGGTATAACACAACTAATGCGGAACCCAGTCAGGCACAGGTGAATATAGTCCTTATTTGAGATAACATAGTTCCAAGGCGGTATTAATACGGTTGACCAGTCATTATGAATTAAATTGAAAAGGCATTCAATAGAGATTCTTTTTAGCCTAAATTTATACCATTCCGTTGAAAATTAAATATTTTATCAAAGTTGAAAGCGGAGGTATTTTTCCCGTGAAACCAGTTTTTTCTAATATTACAGTTATATCATGAGGGTTTACCGAAAGATGTGTCTTTCAGATGAGACATGTGTCATTTTATTTGAACTTCAGATACAAATTCTACGAACACAGAAACACGTGCAATTTAACATGGAAGGCAATGGGAGACGGAATTAGTTGTGTTACACCTTTTACAAAAGATAACAATTTTTTTTTTCTCTAAAACTGTTCATTTAACTGAAAAACGTTCTAGTTCGATCCATTTTGTTAAAAGATAAATGATTTGATGACAAAAACTATATTTAGCCCTCAAAATTGCTGTTACGTAATAACTTTAGGGATTTTGAATAACAGTGAATGTGTACAGAGAAAAGTTCGGAAACTAGTATTTCTCGTTGTTTCATTACTGCAATGTCACTCGAGAATGATGATCAAAGAATGTTTTAGCAAAAAAGATGGACATTTTGCAAAAGTCTTGAAAATTCAAGCTGGATTTCTGGTGCAAATTTCAACAATTCTACAATTTGCTTAGCAGCGGACACGATTCTCATAAATCATTCAAACGGTTTTTAATGGGCTGTAAACTTCTGAATTGCATACCAATACACTAAATTACACTGATTTTACTAAAAAAAAATTTTTTCGAATAAAGTTTTGCAGATAGTGAGCAGATTCACAGATATTTGCATTTTCTCGAAAAGGGGCGGGGGTACCCGGCCTATGATAAACATACTTCAAATCAAGAAATAACACAAAAGCATGCCTTAAACAACTTCATGTGTCTTTCAGATGAGACATGTGTCATTTTATTTGAACTTCAGATACAAATTCTACGAACGCAGAAACATGTGCAATTTAACGTGGGAGGAAATGGGAGACGGAATTAGTTGTGTTACACCTTCAATAGCTCCAAAGGATTCACAATCAGCATTACTTGTAGCTGAATTTCTTTCACAACACGACAAGTGCTCTTTGTTACTAGCTGTAGGACACGAATTATGTTTCTTGTGCGAATTGGTAGATACATTGCTTACCATAACTTCAGATTCATTTTCGTTGGTCCTAATGTTGGATACCCTGTGCACTGGTTGCTGTTTCATCTGTTTTTTGCAACATTGTTTCCTGATATGTCCTGGTTCCTCACAGTACCAACATTTTAAATTTAAAACACGGTTATTCACTCTATTTCTTCCTTTATTCTTGTGGTTAACACTATATTAACCACTTGCCTTTACGACACTTGTAGAACTCTGATAATTATGTTTTAAAACTTTCCTTGCAGTGTTCCTGCCAAATTATTTCCTTTATAAGGTCACCCACTGACATTGGTTTACTTATCATAACTCTATAACTTATATCGGAATCCTGATATCCGTATAATGAATGTTCCACTGTAAGTTGAACTAGTAATTCTTCACTTACGCCGTAAAACCCTTTCCTTACATATCTTTCTACTCTACAAACGTATTCCTCGATACTTTCATGCTTGTTCATGGTTATTTGCTAAGTTTTGATCTACATATTTCAGCCGTTTCTAAATCTCCAAAAAGACGCTTTAGTGCTGAATACAGGAGATCGACATTATGAATTGTTTCCGCTGGTAAAAACGACACATACTCTAGAGCATTGCCTCTTTGAAAAATAATTAAATTAAAACAAATGTCTTAATATAACTAGTTATACTTATCTCCAAAACAGAGAAAGTTGCAGCCAAACTCCTCTATATAAGCTGGTAACGTCAAATTCTAACTGAGGGCAACTTTGGTCAGCGTGTAAATTAGAATATTCCATACTAACAATGTCTGTTAAAGTATCATTTGCAAAACAAGGAAGTCATGCACTTTACATAAAATTTATTCTTAGTGCTACAGACATGGTAAATAAATTTCTCACTTTGGATATTAGTTATCCTGAGTGCTCAGAAATATGTCATATCTTCAGTTACAAATGTATAGCTGTATTTACAAAGTATAATACGTATTACCTCCGTCTTCACACAATGGAACTCCCCCCTCCTTTAAAGAATATGGTTCCAATTTAAAAAAGAATGTTTTTCCTTTGGTGTAGATTAGTTTCTATTCGCTGCCACCAGTGTAAAAAAATTAAGTAAAATTGATTAAATTATGATGGAAAGCTCCTTTAAGGTTGCTTCGAATGATCGATGTCGTACAATCGCCAAGTAATCACGTTTTCCGGAAAGGAGGTCAAAGGCCAATAGCAGAAATATCAGAAATACAAATATAAAGAGTTGCAATTATTCCCTCAAATGATATTGACTTAAAAAGTGATTGATACATTTGTTTGTCAATAACATAGGAACACATCAATGGTCTCATTACCCGGAAATGTCCGGCAGTAACGCCGTTTTGACGTTTTCGTTATATCAAAGCATTTTAAAAGAGCCAATATATACCTAAGTTCTGTTTGATCTTGCTATTTCCAATGTAAGATTTTAAGTATCAAAATGCCAAAAATTGTTTAGCATAGATTAAAATCATTTTCTAAAGCATAATAAGTGAGAAACATCTTTCAGTAGCTACTGAAATGACGTTTTCCCTCAGGGTCGAATGCTATAGTATATTGGTATTTTCACTTGTGTTTTTCTTAGGTTCAAAATTAATCAGTTGGAATAATTCATACGAAAAGGATAAAATCTAGATATCAATAGTGTCATTATTATAAAGCGATGAGTATGGGCGTTTCGATATTCCTCACCAGCTTGACACGTACATAGATCCGTACATGGCAAGTTTTGTGCAAAACAGACACACGTACCCAATCATGCAGACAGATTTTCTTTTGCATGTGCAAACTAAATCTTGCAAGAAATCAGATGACATCTGACCTTAAACATTACTGGAACCAATCCGTTTTTATCTTGTCATCCAAAATTCGTTGGCAGTTTGGTTGGAGGTTTTGGTATATGCGAGTATATCCAAATACGTTTGGAGTGTAACTCTTAGCACATGTAGTTTGGAAGTTGCTTCAAAAGGAGGGAATTTTGCGAGACTTTGGTCTTTAAGTGTTGCTAGTTTGACCCTCAACTTAATGAAATCTGAATGGTCTACCTTTGATTTACCACAAGTTTCCACCAAGCATCAACAGAATCATCACTGTCACAATTTGCAAGTATGACCAAAACAGAAAATACGTTTGGAGTTGACTTAATGTCCGTTTTCCGATGCCAAACATTGACGATGTTGTATGGCATCCTGTTAACGTGTGTGCCGCTGGTAGGATTTTGCAGAGAATTGGGTCAATACTTTTGCATATTTCATGAACAGGAATGAAGCGACGCCCGTCCTTTGTATTGGTGATGGCACCTGTCTGAAACCAAAACTCGCGGACGAGTATTTTCCATTAGAGGGTAATAATGAATGCAAAGTATTAAAACACCCGTGTCGGGAGAGCTTATGATGATTCTGCCTTTTGTCTGCATTAACCTGAACTGTTTGTCAACAAACAGTGCATGTAAAATCATGCGTGTGTTTGCTTCTTCTTGGGTAGAAACAAATCTAAACAATCTGATATTCCATGTGATTCAACCTTTTTTACAGCCTCTGGGTCATGAAATGCTCCAGTGACGAACAGATTAGCACTTCCAGATATTGGCTTCCTTGTGTTCTCATGGAAATGTAAAATTGATTGGCCCAAAAATCGTATGAGTGCCTGCTTATTTGTATCTAGAAGCAAGAAACCTCTTCTAGTCAGGAATGCAACGACCGTCTATTACTCGGAAAAGCTTCTGGGGTGACGCTCACCTAGATCTACGAACATGCTCTGCATATTTGATTTGACTGTGCCAAATCATATCGATCGAAGACAAAGACAACACATCCAACATTGACTTTACACGTTTTTGCATGGTCCCATCATCATGTAAAAAAAGAATTGGGAATAGGTCCGACTGGAAAAGAAAGTACTTTCTCAACAGTTACGTAATCTCGACAGCTGGCAAAAACCAGTGTCCCACGAATACTAATTCGGGGTTGATATGAATATTCTTTTCCTCGTTGTTTCTTCATTTCAATTTGGTATTTTTTTGTCAAGTCTTCAAAAGTTTTGAATTTTGACCGTCAAATTCGATCGTGAAAACTACCAGTCTTGCCTTCCGATAGGGCGCTATCAACAAAGGACATTGCCAGTTTAGTCCCACCTTATATTGCACCAACTAACGACTCTCAATATCTTTAATTGCATGCATATATAAGGGGTGGTTTCCATGGCAAAAATAAAACCAACACCTGGTCTAAGGTTCAGGATACTTTATTCATCTAAAGTAAAAAAAAACCCTACAATATAATAACAATAATAAATATATTGCACTAGTAAGTCAATATGTAAAATGTGTTATTACAATAAATACCAAAAATACAATTCCTAAATACTATGTGAATTTCACAAAGCAAGGCTTCACAATTGTTTGAAAATATACAATATCTATGATAAAATATTACAAATGAATAACCTAAATGTATTGTAATGTTGCTTAAAGTAACTTCATAATAATTCATTATGAATATAGCAATACCTCAATACACATCCATCCAAACTGGTAATATTCATGTACACTTAGTCCATATAATGATTTAATACTAATTAAGAATACATAATATCATTCCATAAAAATACATAAATAACAATATCATAACACCTACCCGCTTATGGAGCGAGGTTGAAAAGCTGTGGTACAATACAATGTCTACATCATACTTGTATAGGAAATCAACAACACAATTTATCTATCTGTCATAACCACACAATGTCTGTCTACAAATTACCAATTCTGAAAACAAGATGACAATAATAAATGTCACATACTAGAGTTATAATATAATACCTAGGTAATAACATTATTGTTAAAAAACACATCTCAAAATGTAAACAAAATATCATACATTCCAATTGTTAGAATCGAGCACGCTTCTTGTTTGTTTACATATAAATATCCATATGACGTCACTTCCGGTTCTAATTGATACAGTAATTAGCGTAATTACATAATTGGCATTTAATCTGAACCTGTACATTACTTCAATAAAATGCACCAACAGTGTTCCATACAACTGATTTGTTTACATTGTTAAAATCACAATACCCTGTATTGATCGATTATTTATAACACAAGGTCAAAAACAAAGAACAACACATCGTGTTCAAATATCCTTTCACTCTACATTCATTCACCTTTCGTACCATAATAAAAGGGTTTACTTACATCAAATGAACGAGGTGGTTCCCAGGAACACGATGAAGTAATCAGAAAATAAGTAATGTCACATCAAGATATGAAATAAAGTAATTAAATTGCCGCAAACATCATGGCCATTTTCTCGTTCGTTCTTCTTACGAAATTACCTCCAAATTATTGACCAATCAGAAATTAGAAACTGGAAATTCAAGAGCTAGCCAAATAAGAATACGAAAGTCAAGTACCAGTTGAAAGATATAAGAAGAGGCACAGTGCAGGATAACTTCTATACATAACTTTCACACGAATAATTAAATGTACAATAAAACAAACTGAAATAAAATTCAAATCAAACATGTGAAATACATGTAAAATTTCACCCTGTCACATCCTCCCCCCCTTTGCAAAAATGATGTCCTCGTCATTTCACAACAGGTAACATCTGAAAAACTAAATACCAGAATCTAACAAAATTAGATCTATTAACTATGACGACGCTCTGGTCCTCATATCAATAGAAACGCCATCAAACATTCCCTTTGCAATAGCCGACTGTAAAATTTTCGCTCTCTCTTTCCAATCTGACTTCTGGGTTTGGGTTTGAGACCTGACATAAGCCTTCAAGTACTCGGTTTCCTGTCTAACTCTACCAGATCTCCGAGGTTGCTGAACAGTTTCTTCATTTTCATCATCCTCGTGTTCTTCAACGTTTCTATCTTGTCTACCATCAGCAGAAGTGTTTCCTTCAGCCTCTGTAGCATTTTCAGCAATATCAATTTCAGGGTCTTGGTCTTCTGTGTCCTCAACAGAAGGAAAGGCGTCCCCTTCAATACCCTGGTTATCATCTTCTAGTTCTTCCACTTCATCAACGATTGATGGTTCAACAGTTTCTGGTGGGAAACTTGAATCAGTCGATTCCGGCCGGTAAATTAAATACTCTGTTTCAGAATCATCACTACTATCAACATCTGTAGACATCGACATTGTTGATTCTTTTTCTCGGAGCTGGTTTAGGTCTCTTTCTAGGTGTAGGAACTGGTACTTCAGTCGTTTCACGAACAGTTGGCAAGTGTCCAATCGGTAAAAGTAAATTCCAATGAAGTGTACGTTTCTTGCCACCTCCTGATTCCTTCATTATGTCATAAACCGGGATATCTGTATTTGGTTGTCTGGTAATGACATATGGTTCTTCATCCCACTTATCAGCAAGTTTGTGTTTGCCGTCATCTGCTACTATCTTTACAAAAACACGATCTCCTAGTTGTAAGACAGCACCTCCAACTTTCTGATCGTACAATTCTTTCTGCTTATCCTGTGACAACTTTGCTGCTGAAATAGCCTTCTGGTACGAGTCCTTCAAACGATTTCTTAATTTCTCAACATAGTTGGTAAGTGTCGTTCTTTTTCTGTTGAGGTCTATGCCGAACGCTAAGTCTATTGGAATCCTTGGCTCTCGTCCAAACATCAGGAAGAAAGGTGTATGTCCTGTACTCTCATGCTTCATACAATTATATGAGTGGACCATAGTTCCAACATAACTCTTCCAGTCTGTTTTCTGGGTGGGTTCCAAAGTGCCCAACATGCTTAATAAGGTCCTGTTAAAGCGTTCACACTGGCCGTTACCCATGGAATGGTAGGGTGTTGTTCTACTCTTTTCCATGCCAGTGATTAAGCAAAGTTCCTTCATAATTCGGCTAAAAAAGTTGGCCCATGTTCTGAATGCATTCGATGAGGAAATCCATACTGTAATAAAAAGTGATTGTAAAAAGCATCAGCCGTTGTTTTCGCTAGTTGGTTTCTAGTTGGAATAGCAACTGCAAATCGAGTAAAATGGTCTGTCATCACAAGAATATTGCTGTAGCCTCCTTCAAATGTTTCCAATGTGAGGTAGTCCATACAGACCAACTCTAACGGTTGTGATGTTCTGATGCTGACTAACGGAGCTGTATCACGTACTGGTGTTTTCCTATGAAGACATCTATTGCAACTTTGGATCCAGTTCTCGACGTCTACAGTCATCCCGTGCCAATAGAAACGGTCCCTCAGTAACGTTAATGTCCGTTCCCGTCCGGGGTGTCCCATCCTATCGTGAACTGAAGCAAAACCGTAGCTGTCAATGATGATTGCAATATCAGCTGATGTCGATCCTCTCCGTTCAAAGTTACACTCCTAATCAAAATACCATCTTTCATCTGCAGTTTGTCAAAGTTCCTCAACATGACACTGTGAAATCGTCCAGGTGGTAAGTGGGACTTCTTTGGTTTTCTCCCCTGGTTCACATACTCAATCCATGTCATAATGGTTTTATCTTTCTGTTGTTCCTTTGCAATGTCGATGTTTCCCTTCAATTCAGTCCAATTAGAAATATCATCTGGTGTTTCTGCAGACATACTCAATGTTTCTATGTATGGAAAGTAGATAGCATCACAGGTAGCTTCAACTGTTTCTGTGGAAATCAGACTACGCTGTTCGTTATCCCTCATAATGCCTGGTAATCTGGACATTGCATCAGCATCTGCGTTGTTCTTGCCTGGTCTGTACTCTATGTCAAAGTGGTATGCTGCCAACGCTGCAACCCAACGGTGACCAGTGGCGTCTAGTTTAGCAGATATCAGCACATACGTCAGGGGATTGTTGTCGGTTACTACAGTGAACTTGTTGTGAAGATAGTCCGAAAATTTCTCCGTAACCGCTCATTTCAAAGCCAGAAACTCTAATTTGTGGGTAGGATAGTTATACTCTGCTCTCGTCAGTCCTCTACTAGCGTAAGCAATAATTCGATGGTGTCCTTCTTGATTCTGGTATAATACTGCACCTAATCCATACGAACTAGCGTCTGTATGCAGTTCAAACGTACCACTAAAATCTGGGTAGCTGAGTATTGGTGGGTTTGCTAACTTCTCCTTCAAAGTATCAAAAGCTGTTTGATGTTCTTTCTCCCATTTCCAGTTAGGTGAAGGCTTTGGTGTACTTCCTTTCCGTTTCCTCTTGGCCTTACCAACAGGCATCAAGTCATTTAGAGGTCTGGCGATTTTAGAAAAATCCTTGACGAATTTCCTGTAGTATCCTACAAATCCCAGAAATTGTCTGACTTCATCTGATGTGGTAGGAGTTGGCCAGTTCCTAACTTTCTCAATCTTTCCTGGATCAGGTTCCACGCCCTTCTCTGACACAATGTGTCCAACGTATTTCACCTTCTCCATGAAAAGAGAACATTTCTGTGGTAATAACTTGAGGCCTGCTTCTCTTGGCCGTTGAAAAACTTGTTGTAGTCTGTCCAAGTGCTCCTCGTAACTGTTAGCAAAGATGATGACGTCATCCAAGTAGATCAGGCATATCGACATATTGAGGTCTCCTAGAATGTCTTTCATGACTCGTTGGTACGTCGCTGGAGAGTTGGCGAGACCAAACGGCATCCTGTTGAATTCATAAAACCCCAAAGGTCCAACGGTGAAAGCGGTTCGCTCTTTGTGGCCCTCTCCGATGTCAATCTGGTGATAACCGCTTTCCATATCTATAACGCTGAAATACCTAGTGAATCTAAAAGCTCATCTATTCTTGGAAGTGCATAGCTGTCTTTGATCCTGCGTTGGTTAAGCTGCCTAAAGTCAATACACATCCGTAGCTTTCCATCCTTCTTACGGCAATGTACGACGTTAGACGACCATGGTGATTTGGATTTACGTAGAACTCCTGCTGCCAATAGTTGTTGAAGATGATCTCTGACCTCTTGGACCATTGATGGTGGCACTCTTCTATGGCGTTGTTTAAATGGAATTTCATCAAACAAATCAATACGAAGTTTCACGGTGGTGTTGTGACCTATATCCAATTCTCCAGTGGAAAATATGTCTTTGAAATACTGTATAAACTGCTTTACTTCCTGTTGTTGTTCGAAGTTGAGTAGTTCCTCAGAAATCTGACTTGTTCTTCAGGAGAGATGTTATTAGTACCTTCTGTTTTAGTAGCTTTTGGATGTTCTAAGATGTTAACTGGCTGTGATTCACAGAGGGTAGCTCGTGGTTCTAAGATTACAGTCCTTGTTGTAACGTTGTTAATCTGGACAGGAATTCGTTGATTGTGCTTGTAAGTGTACAATTTGACGGCAGGTGTTACATCAAGATCATCTGGTAAAGCTGATGCAGATGATTGCACTAACATAGCAGTTGTTTGTGGTGATGGTGTTTCCTTGTCAATATAGCCGTCGATGATAATGCTGCTATTCGGTCTTATTATCTTCCTTGTTGCCTCAGCATTCTTGACAACAGCAAGACGATGTCCTCGTTTCTCTAATTCATTTTCCGTAAGACCAAACATCTGTAGGCTAAGTACCATGGTGTTTCTAACTGAGCATTTTGTAGAAATTTCTCTCCGTGTTGTTGCTCAGTTGAGCTCAGCAATTCACGTAGAATGTTCGTTCCAATCAAAACAGGTGCTGATGAATGGTACTTGCTCGATGGTACTACTAAAAATATGCAGTCCTTAGATGCACTTGATATATGCCTGTGTACGGCGAGTGTTACATCAATGTATCCCAAGTAAGGCATTTGCTTCCCGTTTGCACACTCGATTTCCAGAAAGTGCTGTAATGGTCGAATGGGTTGACTTGACAGGTACTGGTTATAGTACTCTTCGCCGATAGTTGACACAGTCGAACCCGTATTTAACAATGCTACTGTTTCCTGGTCGTTAATAGAAACATGCACTTCATTGGAACTTCCAACCATCCCTGATACTGTACTGGTCATCTTATTCAACTGTTTCCGACTAATTCCATAAGCATCTTTGGTTGTGAATAGTTGGTCGGAATATTTCCATCTCTTAGAGTGGTCAAGTCTAACGTTACATCCTACCGCAATATGTCCCATCTGGTTACATCTCCAACATCTGATGTTATCATACTGTGTTCTAGGTGGCTGTTGAGGCTTTTCATAAAGTTCTGGTTGTTGTGTCATCTGCATATTCTTTTGCTTCTTGGACTTTTTTACTTTTGGCTTCATCTGGTTCTCGTTGTCAGGAGTAGATGAAGTTTCCTGCTTATTCTGGGAGAGCTGATTAAATTCCATCTCTATAGTTACAATCAATTCATTAAAAGTGGCTTTGGTGTCAAATGAATATCCACCGACTCTCTTGATGTGTGGTAAAAGTCCATGCCAAAATGCTGACCTCAGTGTTTTATCATACTCATCAATGCCAATGTTGCCCTTGGATGTTGAAGCATGGTTAAGTAAAGCCTCAAGTCTCAAGCCCCATGATGTGACGTCTTCATGTTCATCCTGCTTGGCACTGTAAAACTCGGCCAATATATCACATTGATTCTTGACATCTCCAAAAATTCCATCCATCTTTGTCAAGATATCCTGAACTGAGACTGATGGTCCAAGTCTCATAGCCACTTTTCCTGCTTCACCTTGCAATGATGATCTGATAGCTTGCTTGATGATTTCCTGTGGTATGTTCTCCTTTAACAGACAGAAAACTTGATACTTCCAAAAATCAAAAGTTGCTTGAGCTTTATCTCCACCAAAAGTTGGCAATCGAGGGGTCCAAACAAACTAATGTTTACTAGGTATGTTCTCCACAGATGATACATACTCAGTCATCCACTTCAACAATTCTGTTGGTGATTCTGTCCTAGGTTTAATCTTCATTGCTTTGAAGACATTTACTAGTTGGCTTAATTCATCAGGGGTGAACTCTACTTCTTGGCTATCCATGACTTATTCACAATAAACACTACAAATAAACAGAAAAATACTGGTATCTACAAATAGAAATAAATACCTACAAGAAAAAAAAATAATCACCTAAAATAAAAGGGGAAAATATTTTCTGAAAGTAAATAAATACTTTCCTATAAATAAATAAGAAAACAATGCTGAAAAATAAATATTAATTTCCTGTTAGAAGAAATTAAAGAAAAATTGCCTACAAGAAAAAAAAGATCTACAATAGAAATAAATAAGCTGAAACAAATATAAAGATTCTTAAATATCAAAATAAAATAATCTGAAAACAAGAAGGAAACCTGAAATAGATGGAATATTACTGGCTACAATAAATAGTAAAAGTTTACGTTATTAATTCTACAAAAGAAAAATGTTATCTAAAATAAAAAAAAAACATCTACAAAGAAAATAAACATCTGCAAGAAAAACAAGTATCTAAAAAATGAAATAAAGAGATTCTGAAAGGAAGAGATCTCTGAAAAAAAATCTGTATTAAAATAAATATAAAATAAAGAGAAATTTATTCAATATCCACAAATCAAACAAAAGGCTACGAAAGAAACAAACATCTGAAAAAGAAATAGAACAAAAATATATGAAAGTAGTCTTCTGAAAAACAGAAACCAACTTCTGAAATAAAAGTAAAATCTGAAAAAGAATAAACTATGAAAAACTGAAGGTACCTAAAAGAAAAAAAAATCAGTAGGCACAAGTAAATGAAGTACCTAAATCTAAATCAGAAGTAGTGTATTAATAAACTATAGTCAATGGATAAATACTTTGTATAAATATATACCTACAAATAAACAACTATGTATTAGTAATTTATATTTGACCAATGATTAGTAAATAATCATATATACTTCCAAATGTTTTGGTTTTAATCTGCACTGATGAGACATAAGTTGTCGAAATGCGCATATGCAGAAAATAAATTGACGGTAACTTCGGTATTTTGTTATTTATATACAAATCAAGACATGACATGACAATCTATACAACACAATAATTCAAGTAAACAATATATACTAATAAATACAAAGACAATAGCAGTAGCAATACAAACTGAATACTAATCAACTACCACTAACTACACACACACATACATACACACAGCATTCTCACTATCCCGCATTGAAAAATGGAAAGTCTAAACAACTTACAAACAGAAGAGTAAACACACTCAAACTATACTCCACACCAACTACTACCTAAAGATGGTCTAATATAGAACTAAACCTTCAACGCTTCCAAGGTATAAAGTGTGTGCACCTCAAGAAAGTCAAACTGAAGATACAACCAGCACAAACAGTACTTGTTACTTCTCAACTAGGTAAACAAATTCTGTACTCAACTATGAGGTATCACAGACTACCACAACTGCAAGTATCACACACTAATCCAACTGAACCACATTGGACTCAACTAAACCAAAGTATCAAAGAGTCTTTACCAAGAGTTGTCTCACTTACTCCTTTACTTGTTACATCAGTGAACAAGAATAGGACAAGGGCAAACTAAATGTCCAATAAACCTTCCAATTAAACCAAATGGCACACCTGCAAAACACAAGTCACTTACCTCAGTGATCTTCAGTTATCCACTGGAACCTGGTTCTGCGACCAAATAACCCACAATACACTACCTACATAAACAGGGTATGGGGTGGGCAAGGGCTTAAAGCTTAATACATGTACTAAAGTCTTTCACACCTCAACCACACACTAAAATGTAAGACCTTATGCTATGGTTTTCTAAGATTTTTTTTTCTTAATACAGCAACTACATATTAATATCTATGTTAAACTAATTTACAAACATTATCATCAATGTTTCTACCTCTTTACAAACAAAATAAGTAATATAACTACACTCTTTTTAAATCAAGTCTTTGTTAACTGATAACATATTTCTCTCTTTTTTTTTAAATAAAATAATTCAACTATTAAATTATGAAGTCAAGTTTCCAATTAAACTTCAAACTATTAAATATTTACCAAGTTAATTACCAAAAGTGTATTGAAAAATAAAATTCAAATTACAAACAAAAATTCAAAATTATTTTCAAGTTACTGTTATCAATTACAATTATAAAAAAATAATTATAAATGAAAAACAGATATAAACTTCAATTGCATTAAACAATTTCAGGCAATAATCAGTTTCAAAAACTATAAGTACAAAGTATCTATACATAAAAGAAAATTGTACAAAGTTTTTTTAGCTCTTATACAATACCGTCTTTATTTTAATCAACAAAGTTTTTTTTTAATTTAACTGTCTTTTTTATTTACAACTTCAGTTTGAACTGAGATATTCAGTCTACCACTTCAGTAACACAAAAGTTACAGTACAACTGTAGAAACTAATCACCATTCTACTATAAAACTTCAGCTTACTATGTATATTTTATGTATTATATATGTCTCTGTCAACAATAGTATATTATTACTGATTATATACTAGGAACAATTCAGCTCATGTATTTTGTACCCAGAATACTGAATTATAATAAAGGAGGTCTCTAAGTGTTTACATTAACACTGTACTATAGTATGCTCATAGCAAAAAGGCCAATAAAACTTGAAACATCAGTGTTCCTGTATTACTATTACTGTGACTATGGCCTCAAATCAGCAGTTTCAATACAATATAAAATGATAATGTTTGTTTTTCAAACAACATAAAAATATCTTCAGTACATCAGCACTAAGTAAAGTCTGGTATGTGTGTACTCGGATAAGCATCTGTAATAACTGGTAACAGCATCTGACATCATTGCGACATCGTTGTACCCAAACTTCTACGTGGACGCCAAATATAACGGGTGGTTTCCATGGCAAAAATAAAACCAACACCTGGTCTCAGGTTCGGGATTCTTTATACAGCTATAGTAAAAACCCTACAATATAATAACAATAATAAATATATTGCACAAGTAAGTCAATATGTAATATGTGTTATTACAATAAATACCAAAAATACAATTCCTAAATACTATGTGAATTTCACAAAGCAAGGCTTCACAATTGTTTGAAAATATACAATATCTATGATGAAATATTACAAATGAATAACCAAAATGTATTGTAATACTTCATAATAATTCATTATGAATATAGCAATACCTCAATACACATCCATCCAAACTGGTAATATTCATGTACACTTAGTCCATATAATAATTTAATACTAATTAAGTATACATAATATCATTCCATAAAAATACATAGATAACAATATCATAACACTTACCCGCTTATGGAGCTGTGGTACAATACAATGTCTACATCATACTTAATAGGATATCAACAACACAATTTATCTATCTGTCATAACCACACAATGTCTGTCTACAAATTACCAGTTCTGAAAACAAGATGACAATAATAAATGTCACATACTAGAGTTATAATATAATACCTAGGTTATAACATTATTGTTAAAAAACACATCTCAAAATGTAAACAAAATATCATACATTCCAATTGTTAGGATCGAGCACGCCTTTTGTTTGTTTACATATAAATATCCATATGACGTCACTTCCGGTTCTAATTGATACAGTAATTAGCGTAATTACATAATTGGCATTTAATCTGAACCTGTACATTACTTCAATAAAATGCACCAACNTTTAGCATAAGCAAAATTCTAATTTTGCTTATGCAAAATGGATTTAAGCATAAGCAAAATTATAATTTTGCTTATGCAAAATTGATTTATGCATAAGCAAAATTCAATAATTATGACCTTAATACTGCGCCATACACAAGGTCAAAAACAAAGAACAACACATCGTGTTCAAATATCCTTTTACTCTACATTCATTCACCTTTCGTACCATAATAAAAGGGTTTACTTACACCACATGAACGAGGTGGTTCCCAGGAACATGATGAAGTAATCAGAAAATAAGTAATGTCACATCAAGATATGAAATAAAGTACCGGTAATTAAATTGCCGCAAACATCATGGGCATTTTCTCGTTCGTTCTTTTTCTTACGAAATTACCTCCAAATTATTGACCAATCAGAAATTAGAAACTGGAAATGTTATTTAAGAATACGAAATTTAAGAATACGAAAGTCAAGTACCAGTTGAAAGATATAAAAAGAGGCACAGTGCAAGATAACTTCTATACATAAGTATCACACGAATAAATAAATGTACAATAAAACAAACTGAAATAAAATTCAAATCAAACACGTGAAATACATGTAATATTTCAGCCCGTCACACATACCAGATGAAATATTAATCACATATCCAGAAATGAAGGTCGGTTTTTCTTATGAATATTCATTAGAAAATAACCACGTGACAAGATGGATTCCTCGAAAACGCAGAAGTCGTCAAACTGCTTTCGTTGCTGTAAAACACCANATGGATCAGTAATCCTTCTGTGTTATATGATCAATCACAAACTGAACATGTTCCTCATCCCGTTTCAAGCAAGCTTGTTTCAATGAGTCGCGAACCGTATGATCTAGTTTGGTAAAAACGGCCCTAACCCTCATCTCGGAGCTAAATTCCACAAGTACATGACGTGGCAATGACAATCGTACCAATGCCGATTGATGTCGCGTGATGTTCACTATCCCTCTACCTTAATTAACTGGACTCATTTGTCCCCACTTCGGTTTCGGTATTTAGATACAATAAAACAATTCGGTTATCAAGCAAACATCTGATCTATGGCTATGCAAGATTTCACATCTGTCCGCCTTAACAGAGTTCATAACACTTCAAATTTGGATTATATACTTACGTTACTACAATTACAATATCGCATCCCCGAAAAGTTTTAGTTATGTCATGTTAGTCATCTCGTGTCGTCGGACCGTATACGAGTGATGAGTATGTTCGTATCTCTACTTTACAGAAGAGGTCCCAAACATCTGGGTGTCACTTTTAGTAGTGACGCAAAATGGAATATACATATAGAAAATGTAATACAGAGTATTTCCAGGCACCTTAATGTACTTCGAAAATTAAAATATAAACTTTCTAGAAAAAAATTAGAAAAACTATATCTAGATTTTGTAAGACCAATATTTGAGTATGCCTGTGAAGTTTGGGACAATTGTGGAGATGGGAATCTACTAAACTTGATCAATTACAACTTGAAGCTGCTAGAATAGTAACTGGTCTTCAGTACAGTATTGATATATAGGGAATTAGGTTGGGAAACTTTGACAGATAGATGCAAACGGAGAAAATTACAAACTTTTTATAATATTTGCCATAATAACGCCCCGCAATATCTTTGTAAACTAATACCCCCAACAATCCAGACTACGACTTTTTATCCTCTGCGAAACGAAGGACATTATACTATCATTCTGTCGACTGTCGACAACTTACAACTCTTTTATTCCGTCAACTATTCGCAGCTGGAATAATTTAGATCCGTCAGTAAGAAATATAGATTCAATTTTGAGATGTAAAAATGAATTTCGAAAAAATAGTGATAATAAAAATGTTCCAATTTATTACGGTTTCGGTCCTCGTAAACTTAATATAACATTAACTCAACTTAGATGTTTTGCCTCAGTAGTATAGAGGGACAGTTCGATTAGCATTTGCGGAGCGTTGCCATAGAAACAAGTGGAGCGTTGCCAGAGGAACACGAAGTGTTCCGAAGTGGTGTCGATCTCTCCGTCATATCCCGAACCCGGTGGTGTTGCCATGAGAACACGAAGTGTT
>MJUU01030129.1:14165-36222 GCA_002080025.1 Modiolus philippinarum
GCGATTGAATTGCACAGTGCAACAGTGTCTATCTACCTTAAGGGAAATTGGGATGATATCTCTTCTCCTAACTTTGGTATGACCCTATTATTTATCCTAGTTGATTTCCACATAATATTATTAAAAGAAAATCAGAATTAGGCTCATAGAAATATTAAATAAAATGAAAATGGAAAAGCTGAATTTCTCAATGATTTTTTTACTGTGAAAAACATCTTAATTTTGCAGCATACACAAACAAATTTACAAAAATGTAAAAACATAGCCTTAAACCATTTTTTCTAGTAATTTTTTTCACCCTCCCCCCCCTTTTCCAAAGGCTGGATCTGCAGTTGGTTTGTCGATGTGTATGCTTTGCTTATACACTCACAATCTGAATATTGAAGTACAGAGGACTACTTTGTAAATTTTATATTCCCACTCGTTAGAGAGTGGGGTATACTGCATTCACCTTGTCTGTCCGTCTGTCTGTCTATCTATTCGCGTGTTCATCAAAAATTTATTTCTGTCACAATTTTCTCGGCTTTTAGTCAAGGGATTGAGTTGAAAATTGGTATGCAGCCTCTATGTGATGTGTTTTAAGGAACATCGTATTTTGAGTCCTGTCAGATGTGTACTTCCTGTTTAACGAAATGTGGACTTAGTTATGAAATGTAGTGAAACATTAATTTTTTGTCGCAGTTTTCTAAGCTTCTATAAAAAGGATTGATTTCAAAATTGGTATGCAGCCTCAGTATGATTAGTTGCAAGGAATGTCCTATTTTGAGTCTTTTTGTGATTGAAATACTCATGTAAACTGTGAAAGGACTTAGAATGGTTATATATTTTTAATTATATGTTGTTTTTTTTCTCAGGTAAAAACAAGAAGTGCAGAAGTTCTCATCAAGAACCTGACTGCTTATACTACATACAAGTTTGAAATCACTGGATACTATGTAGAATTTAGAAACCCAAAAATACCAGTTGGTCTTCCTAGCGATCCAGTATCAATCATAACCAAGACATCACAAGATGGTATACGATAATTAGTTTCACACTACTGAATTTAATTATAATTTAGAGAGAGTCATTTATTGCCTTCCAAACTTGTGAAAAAACAAATTGATAAACAGAAAATTTTATTTACATTGTATGTTTTCTACAGTTTATATTTTAGGTAGATATGGACCTGACATTTGAAATAATTAATTGCTCCAAAAATTATATTTTTATAGAGAAAAACAAAAGTTAAGTACATTTAGTAAAAAAAAAAAATAGATGATAAACAATATCTATTTGAGTTAGTTTTCTAGATATAAGCAATAAAAACATTTGGCAACAAACTGAACTCCTCTTGATTATTATGCCCCCGTGAATCAAAGATTCGGGGGCATATAGTTTTTGGTCTGTCTTTTTGTTTGTCTGTTTGTCCACAAAAAACTTTAATATTATACCCCCACTCGTGAGTGGGTGGTATATTGGAATACCCTTCTCCGTCCGTCCGTCCGTCTTTCCGTCCTTCCGTCCTTCCGTCCGTCCGTCCTTCCGAGGTTTATCGCATTTTTCTCAGCTACTGCTGGTCGGATTTATTTCAAATTTGGTATTTGACTTTATATTTAGGGGAAAATATTGTCTGCCATTTTGATCACCTTATGATATCAACTTCCTGTTTTGCGGACTTAGCCATTTTTCCCTTTATTGAACATAGTAAAAATTTTCGTCGCACTTTTCTCAGCTACTGCTGGACCGATTTATTTCAAATTTGGTATTTGACTTTATATAAAGGTGGAATGCGTCGTCTCTCATTTTGGTCGCCTTATGATATCAACTTCCTGTTTGGCGGAACTTAGCCATTTTTCCCTTTATGAACATAGGGAAAATTTTCGTCACACTTTTCTCTGCTAATGCTGGGCCGATTTATTTCAAATTTGGTATTTGACTTCATATATAGGGGGAATGCGTCATCTCCCATTTTGGTTGCCTAATGATATCAACTTCCTGTTTGACGGGACTTAGCCATTTTTCCCTTTATTGAACAAAGGGAAAATTTTCGTCGCACTTATCTCAGCTACTGCGGGGCCGATTTATTTCAAATTTGGTATTTGACTTAATATATAGGGGGAATGTGTCGTCTCCCATTTTGGTTGCCTCATGATATCAACTTCCTGTTTGGCAGGACTTAGCCATTTTCCCTTTATTGAACATAGTGAAAATTTTCGTCTTACTTTTCTCAGCTACTGCTGGGCCGATTTATTTTAAATTTGGTATTTGACTTTATATATAGGTGGATTGCGTCGTCTCCCATTTTGGTTGCCTTATGATATCAACTTCCTGTTTGGCGGAACTTAGCCATTTTTCCCTTTATTGAACATAGTGAAAATTTTGGTGTCACTTTTCTCAGCTACTGCTGGGCCAATTTATTTCATATCTGGTATTTGACTTAATATATAGGTGGAATGCGTCATCTCCTTTTTTAGTCGCCTTATGATATCAACTTCCTGTTTGACGGGACTTAGCCATTTTTCCCTTTATTTAACATAGTGAAAATTTTCGTCGCACTTTTCTCAGCTACTGCTAGGCCGATTTATTTCAAATTTGGTATCTGACTTTATATTTAGTGGGAATGTGTCGTCTCCCATTTTGGTCGCCTTATGATATTTACTTCCTGTTCAGCAGGACTAAGCCATTTTTTCAATTTATTTCAAATTTGGTATCTGACTTTATATTTAGTGGGAATGTGTCGTCTCCCATTTTGGTCGCCTTATGATATTTACTTCCTGTTCAGCGGGACTAAGCCATTTTTTTCCTTTTTAATTTTCAAAACAATACGAGTGGGGGTATACCTAGCACGACATGCGTGCAACCTCATGTTGAATTTATCTTTTGGATGGTAAGTGATAGGGCTCTCATATTTTGCATGTATATTCCTTGTAGCAAGACCTTTCAAACGATACCAAAATTTTGGACCTTGTGACCTTGACCTTGACATGTGATTGACTTAATAATAATAAACTTTAACATTGGGTATGTCTTTTGAATGGTAAGTGATATGGCTTTCATATTTTGCATTTGCATTCCTTGTGGCAAGACCTTTTAATTGGCACCAGAATAGTTGACCTTGTGACCTTGACCTTGGCCTGTGAACAACTGCATAAAAACTTTAATATTGAGCATACCTTTTGAATGGTAAGTGATATGGCTTTCATAGTTTGCATGTGTATTCCTTGTGGAGTGACCTTTCAGTTGGTTTGACCTTGTGACCTTGACCTTGGCATGTGACTGTCTGGTAAAATTTCACCAGAAAAATGAGATTATATTTTGTTTTATATAGAAATTAAACTCATTTATGATGAAATGTTTCTTGATATCTATAGAATTTTTTTTTAAATTATACAGCATATTTTCTTCATTTATTCTCTTTCATTTTACAGGTATTTATATATGTATTATATATATATCAATGATGAGGGATGTTACTAAAAATATCTAGGATTTCATTTCTTCTCTTCTGTGTATTCCTCCACTTTTGGGGAACTAGTATTGATGATCCCTGGTGTAATCAAAGTACTGTTAACACTGATAGACAGAGCACAATGAGTTGACTATAAATGTTCCAAAAAGGGGAGGGGGTTGGGGGTGAAAATTGTTATCTTAATAACGCTTGGATAATGATTGGAGGGGTTCCTTTGGGTGACTTATATGTTTGCAGCCAATTGCAATCATCATTTAATGTGGTTAAACTTTTCAGTTGATACCTTAATTTATCTATTCAAATTATTTTGTCAGAAGGACATTCATTGTTTAAAGTTGCTTAATGTTTCTTCTTTACTTCTACTCGGGGGCATAAGTGTTTCACAAAACACATCTTGTTTTTTTATTTTACTCTTGTACTTTTTCTTGGTATTGAAAAATTATACATTTATTTCCCATTCATTGTTAAATGTTGTATTGATTTTTATATCCTGCCACACGAAGTGGCGAGGTATTATGTGATACCCTCAGTCGTGTGTCCGTCCGTCCCCCGAAGGTTTCCGACTGATAACTTGTGAACGAAATTACAAAAGATCTTCAAACTTGGTATGTGACTTGTTTACCGCAAAACTCAGGCCAAGTTCGATTTGGGGTTCAGAGGTCCAAGGGGTTCTGGAGTTATGCCCCTTTAAACTTTGAAATTTTTCAAATTTTAGGGTTTCCGACTGATAACTTGTGAATGAAATAATATTTTGTCTTCAAACTTGGTATGTAATTTGTTAACCACAAAACACAGGCCAAGTTCGAATTTGGGTTCTGAGGTCCAAGGGGTTCTGGAGTTATGCCCTTTTAAACTTCGAAATTTTGCGAATTTTAGGGTTTTCGACTGATAACTTGTGAATGAAATAATATATTGTCTTCAAACTTGGTATGTAACTTGTTAATAACAAAACACAGGCCAATTTCGAATTTGGGTTCAGAGGTCGAAGGGGTTCTGGAGTTACGCCCCTAGAAACTTTGAAATTTTGCACATTTTTGGGTTAAATTATTTATTGCCTTCAAAGTTGGTATGTAACTTGTGTACCACAAAACTCAGACCAAGTTCGATTTTTTGGTTCAGAGGTCCAAGGGGTTCTAAAGTTATACCCTTGAAACTTTGAAATTTTGCAAATTATAGGGTTTCCGACTGATAACTTGTGAATGAAATGACATACCATAAATACAGGTACAGTTATTCCTCTAAATATAAGTGAATAAAGCATCATGTATTCCATTTAATTCAGTCCACAAGGTATATCTCGGTGTCTCTAGACATTTGTGGACAGAACATGTTGTTGAAAATTTACGTGCGTTTTTTACACACAAACTAGATTTTTTCTGATTCTTTTCCTCTGAGAAAGGGGGTGCGTTTTATACATCAATGCGTTTAATACACACCAAAAAACGGTACTGTCTTCTAATTTGGTATGTAAGTTGTTTGCCATAAAACACATAAAAGTATAATTTTGGGTTCAGAAGTACACAGGGATCTAGAGTTATGCCTCTTTAAACTTAAAAATTTTGTGAAACATGGCAGGGTATCATGTAATGCACCATTACTATCTGCATTATCTACATTTGTTCCAAAATGAGATCATCGTTTAGAATTTGATCCTATGTTGATACTGTCAAATGATATTCTACTTTGACACTAAGAGGCCAATCAGAACATAACTTTGGAATGATCCCGATATCGAAATAGTGTCTGACAGGTTGGCATCATATTCCAGATGGCTCCATTGGGATACATATTTTAATGTTTTGACTATGAGAACTTTTAAAGACATCTATGAATCCCCTGAGGCATTAAATCCAAGGATAACACTTGATTTGTAGAAAAGAGCTCTGATATATAATAATTCATTTCAAGACTACAACTGGAGATTTCCAGAATACATGTAATTTTATTTTGTCTATGGTTTTAGGAATGGGACCTCCTATCTAGACCATCTTAATGAATTAATAAAACAGTCCTGAAAACAGTGAAATTTTATAATTTTTTTAAAACAGCGGAAATCAAACGCCATCAAAATTATTTTTTTTTACAGTTGCAGGAAGTCCTCCAAAAGTAACTATGGGAGGTTACGTGGTAGAACCAATAAAATCTACTAATAAGAGAAATATAACTGTGTACTGGTCGGTAAGTTAACTCATAAACATCCACCTAAAAATATAGTTCTCATTGTACATGTATTCATATTTAAGCTGCATTCACATGTATGTCTATTGCACATTCAGATCAAATTTGTTAAAAATTGATTACGTAGTGAATATGGTCAAACCAGTGATCCTGAAATTGTTCAAACCGATTTCAGTCATTTTTCGGGAAAAATATTGACATTGTCTCATCCCTCCTCCTCTCTCCTTTTAGATGATGCAAAGCTAGGAATTCAAAGTAAGGTTTTTATTCTGATCTTGTATTAGGATGACTGAAAGTATTTAAGCACTTAAATATGTTACAACTTCATGTTTATCAGAGGGTTGTTCAAATGTCAAAATTCACTTAATATTCTCTTCAGTGAAAAAAACAAAAGTAAATCAGAAATGAGAAACATCGGTCAGTTGTCTCCCTGTACCTAGTTAAAAGGGAGATAATTTCAATTTAAATATCAAAAGAAGGTATTTATATGCTAATTAAAATTATCTCCACTTTGAACCATACAAAACTAACTTGGTACAGGGAGATAACCGACCGATGTTTCCCATTGCACATTTTTATACCCCGCCACACGAAGTGGCGAGGTATTATGTGATACCCCCAGTCATGTGTCCGTCCGTCCATCTGTCCGCCCCCCCGAAGGTTTCCAACGGATAACTTGTTAACGAAATAACACAAGGTCTTCAAACTTGGTATGCAAGTTGTTTACCACAAAACTCAGGTCAAGTTTTATTTTGGGTTCAGGGGTCCAAGGGCTTCTGGAGTTATGCCCCTTGGAACTCTGAAATTTTGAAATTTTAGGGTTTCCTTCTTATAACTTGTGAATGAAATAACACAAGGTCTTCAAACTTGGTATGCAAGTTGTTTACTACAAAACTCAGGTCAAGTTCGATTTTGGGTTCAGGGGTCTAGGGGTACTGGAGTTATGCCCCTTGAAACTTTGAAATTTTGCGAATTTTAAGGTTTCTGACTGATAACTTGTGAACGAAATAACACAAGGTCTTCAAACTTGGTATGCAAGTAGTTTACCACAAAACTCAGGTCAAGTTTCATTTTGGGTTCAGAGGTCCAAGGGGTTCTGGAGTAATACCCCTTGAAACTTTGAAATTTTGAAAATTTTAGGGTTTCCTTCTTATAACTTGTGAATTGAATAACATACTGTCTTCAAACTTGGTATATAAATTGTTTACCACAAAACACAGGCTAAGTACACATAGTTCTGGAGTTATGCCCCTTTTAACTTAGAAATTTTGCGAAACGTGGCGGGGTATCATGTAATGCACCATTACTATTTTTTGTATTTTCAAATCGGAAATAGGTAGGAATTATAGGAAAGACTGCTCAAGGCATTAACAGAACTCAGTTGTACATTTGATTCAACTATTTTTATATTCTATTGTATACCAATTTGTACTGCCTGAAGGAGTTTACCTTGATACTCCAATGATGACAAATTGGTATACAATAGAATTCTATAGAAAGTTAAGTAATTGATTAGCAAACAAAAGACAGGAGTTTAGAAGGAGTTTTATAGGTGTTACTAGAGGAATATTGGTATGTTCATTGAAGAATTGCAAATAAAATACGTTATCTGCCATAAAATTTTCTTTCAATCAAGATCACATGACACTAGACAACTTGTAATTTTTACCGAGCAAACCTGTATAAATCAGCGCCTTGGCATATGAAATTTATTTAGATATAAAACAAAAGAAACAGACACATAAAAGGTCATGTTATTTTGATATGATTCACCAAAGATGAAGCTTTGAAATGGTATATTTATATTTATATGGTAATGAAATGGTATATTTATATTTATATGGTAATGAAATGGTATATTGATAATATAATGAAATGGTATATGTAGACAGGAATAAAAGGCCTGTCCTTGATAAACTGGAGTTTTCTATGTATCGTGTGCATTTTTGTCACATGTACATTCACTCCATATCCTTTCATTTTTCCTATTTATATTTATATGGTATATTTATATTAGATATAAAACAAAACAAACAGACACATACAAGGTCATGTTATTTTGATATGATTCACTACATTTTGGTTAGTTTACGTAGGAAACCCCTAATGTTCAGTCTAGAGTTGCTTCCCTTCCGTTAAGTGTGTAAAAAGTGAGGTCAAAGTCAGGAACTCTGGTCTAATTGGCAAATTATCTATTCCATATAAATTAGTTTATTTATTTGTTGAGGTTATAGGACTTTTCTACTTATATGCTTACATACATGGTTTCCATAATACTGGAAAATGGAAATAAATTTGGAATTTTAAATTCTGGGTTGGTGAAAGCCCTTAAAAAGCCTAAAATTTCAAAAATCTGGAGAAAAAAACTTTGATATTTGACCAGTGATAACTGTAAACCAACCATTTCTGTTATCTGTGTCAATCTTATTTCCTTTCACACCAGAAACCAGTATCTGGATCAATATCTTTCTAGAAATTTTGCAAAAAAAGATTTAAGAAATGGTATGTGCTATTAGTGTTTTTAAAAACTGAGTCTGCAGTTTGGACAAAATGTTTGATGTTTGTCTACGTTAAATTCCATCAGTTTTACAAATTGTTTGTGTTTAAAAAATTAAAATATACTGAAAATAAAATGCTTTTAAGAACAAACTTTACAAATTGTTTATTTTTCAAAAAATTAAATGACCCTGTACAATGTATTTTAAAATGCTTTCAAGAATCAAAATAAAAGTTTGGTATTTATGAAAGCATTTCAATTTACTGTTTGTATTGTTGATAAAATTAAGAATTTTTTTCCAGACTCATAAAGGAATGGAAACCAATGGACCCATTGTAAAGTTTGAAGTTCTTCTTAAAACCAGTGATGGGCAAGAGAGAAGATATCTGGTTAAAGATACAACATTGTTTAGCTACACAATAAGAAATATATCCAATGATATCTCTGGTAATGTGACAATAAAGTCAGGAACTGAAGTTGGAATGTCGGAGGAAAGTTCACCAATTTATATCACCTCAAAATCAGGTTTGTACAATGTATATTAAAATCCATTCATATAGAAAAATTAATAATTACATAGTTATTAGGGCCCTTCATCGAGAAGTGGGTGCCCTATAGTTTTCACTTTGTCCGTCTGTCTGTCTGTCCATTTCATCCATCCATTGTTCTGTCTGTCTGTCTGTCAACAATTTTTTCCATCAAAGATTTCATGGCTTCTACTGAAGGGAATGATTTGAAATTTAGTCTGAAGCTTGGAAATGATGGGTTGTATTGTGTAAGCGATTTTCAAGTTTGTCTAATATCCAGTTCCTGTTTGCCGAAAATTTGACTTTTTACTGTAAACCAAATTTTTATAATAAGATTAATAATTTTTTTTACTTTTATCGACTTAAATAATTTTATATTTAATCTGAAGCGATGAAATGATATGGTTCAAGAAATCACTGTGTCCAGCAAATTACTGCATCAACACATTTGTGTGTCAAACAGAATTTGGATCCACACTTACCTCAATTTTACTTTTGCCCCAAGTTTAAGGATCAAAATTGTGGGCCCTTCCCACAATGCCAGTTTTGACATGCTCTATTTCTCATGTTATTTTTAAGTTATCACCCTAAGACAATGCCTAGTCATATATATAAGATGATTTCATGATTGTTGTGGGCTGTAAACTCACTTTATTTTTGCAGTACTTTTAATTTTCATAAATCAAAATGTCAGGTGAATATTACACCAAGTTATTTTCCAGAAAGATACTAATTAACACAAGAGGACAAAATCACAACAAGATAATTTTGCAATTTTTAGCTCACCTGACACGAAGGGTCAGGTGAGCTATTGCCATCACTTTGCATCCGTCCGATTGTCTGTCCGTCCATCCGTCGTAAACTTTTTCAAAAATCTTCTCCTCTGAAACCACTGAACCAATTTTAACCAAACTTGGCCTGAATCATCACCAGGGTATCCTGTTTCAAAAATGTATCTGATGAGTCCGAGGACCAAACAACATGGCTGCCGTTATTAAAAATAGCACATAGGGGTAAATTGCTGTTTTTTGCAAATAACTCAAAAACCGTTACAGACATTTAAAATTTGACGGGGTAAAAGTGATCAGCATGACAAGATCTACCTGCACTGGGATTTTGAAGAAAATCTTATCACACATTTTGGAGTTATTTCCCTTTTTCCAAAAATTTTTCAAAATTAATATATTTTATTTTTTATCAAAGAAACTATAACAGATAGAAGTCAACTTTAAATGGCAAAAATGTTCAGCATATCAAGATCTACCCACCCTGAAATTTTGGAGAAAATCCAAAAACACTGTAGGAGTTATTGCCCCTTTTTCACAGAATTTTCATATTTTTTTACTTTTATTTCCTAAATTATAGAAGATGAAGGTTCCTCACTGTGTTGAAGACCGTACAGTGACCCCTAGATGCTTTGTTTTGGGTCATTTTAACCTGGATATGGGATGTTGTCTCCTTGACATATACCCCATTTTCTTTCTTTTTCATAAGTGTAAATTGATAAAATGTTTTCCATGCTGAGGAGACTTCAAAAGGGGTGTTGAAAATCGTTCGTGGACCACTAATTTCAAATGGCTGCCAAAAAAAGGCGGGAAAATTCAACATTGTTCGATTTCAATAAAATTTGGTTTCCAAATAGGTATTGATGTCGCAACTTCAAAACTGATGTTGAAAATTGTTTGTTGACCGCCATTTTCAAAATGGCTGCCAAGAAAGGTGGGAAAATTCAACGTTGTCCGATTTCAATGAAATTTGGTTTCCAAATAGGTATTGATGTCACAAGTTCAAAACCGATGTTGAAAATTGTGAGTTGAATGCTATTATTAAAATGGCCATCAAAAAAGGTGGGAAAATTCAACATTGTCTAATTTCAATGAAATTTGGTCTCCAAATAGATATTGATGTTGCTACTTCAAAACTGATGTTGAAAATTGTCATTGCCCACTATTTACAAAAAGATGTTTAGACTTCAAAACTGGTGTCGAAAGGGGTTCTTAGCAAGAACATTTTTTGTCAAAAAAGCCAAACAAAGAAATATAGTAAAACATGATCAGACTTAAAATACAGTTCAAGATATTGGTGGTGTTCCAGCTACCAAAGTTTTAGAGACTGAAGTTCAACTGTATAACTTACAAAGTAAGCTTGAATGTCGCAACTGAAAGCCAGTTGAGCAATACAGACTCCTGGGAGCCTCTGGTCTTCACAATTTTAGAAATATGTATAAACTATATTATAAGGGGAACCCCTGCCAAATTTTTTGTTTTGTTTTTTTTTTTGAAAAGGGGATTTGAATTGCTTTGATTTCAGCAATACATATTGCTTGGATTATAAGGGGAACGCCTGCCCCAATTTTTTTTTTAATGGTGGCCTGAAATTGGTTGTAATGGATAGTGGAGCTTTCAGTTGCTATGGAAACCAAATCAGAACACTGAATCTTTGAAAAAAAAGTATTGTGCTTCATAGTTTTCTTCACAATAGAAGAAATATGTTTAAACTAGATTATAAGGAGATAACCCCTGCCAAAATTTTTTTATGGAAAGGGGGACTTGGAATGTTTTGATTTCAGCAATATGTATTATCTGAATTATAATGGGAACCCCTGCCCAAATTTTTTTTTGAATGATGGTCTGAAATGGGTTGTAATGGATAGAGGGGCTTTAAATTAACCATTGAAACTGCTGAATCTACTTGCCCAATTGGAACCATACTTGTTGACAACTGTCTATAGTCGGTACCTATCAAAGAATGTGTCTGGTAAGTCGGCATGTATTCAAAGATGGCTGCCAGTGGGGGACATAGTTTAACATTGGACCCTATGGGAAAAACACATTCAAAGAAATTCTTCTCTGAAACTACTTGGTCAGTTGAAATCAAACTTGGTCACAATAGGCCTTTAATGGTCTTCTTAAAAAATTATGTCTGACAAGTCTGCACCTCATCCAAGATGGCCGCCAGTGGGGACCATTGTTTAACATTGGACCCTATGGGGAAAACGCATTCAAAGATTTTCTCCTCTGAAACTTCTAGAAAATGAGACACTTTAACATTGGGTTAATTTGGGTTGCAGTCTATGTCAGTCATGGAACAGGTGAGGTATACCGGCTCTTGAGAGCCTCTAGTTTCTTTTTGCAACTTAGGGCAAATGATCCTGAAATCAAGTTTATTTACAGTGTATTGTCTTGCCCTTGAAAAATAGTTCCAGGAATGACACATGAGGATAGTTTATCTACCAGCCATCTGAACACTTAGCAATTATGATGAATTATAAGGCTTGTAGGTCCATAATATTTGATGTTCATATGTGATTCAGTAGTGGTACAACCGAAATCAACACATAGTAAATGGCCAAAACCCCTCAGTCATTCAATACTGATAATATTAATTCTTATATGGCATGCTTCATTAGCTATAGGAACAGACCAGTGGTAAAATCTATGATATACCGCGACTGATGTCACAGTGCTATTTAGTGATGTCATAGTTCTTTTCATCACAAGAACATCAGGAAAAAAGAACAAAACATCATGAAAACTACAAAAATGATGCCGTATAACTGCTATCTCTATAGGTCAGTTAAAAATACAAATGATGTATTTTTAGCCAAGTTTCGACGAAGTGGAACTTGGCTTATAATTTGATGAATGGTGTCTGGGCGTCCGGGCATCCGGGCGTCAACTTTTGGTTTCTGCATGATATCTTAAGAACCACATTTCACATCGAAATGAAACATTGCATAGTCATGACTTATGATCAGAGGAGGAACCCTATCGATTTTGAGGTTTGTGCGACAAAGGTCAAGGTCACAACTTCTAAAAATAGAACAAAAAATTACAATCAGGAATAAAGCCTAAATTCACATGTTCGGTTTTATTTGCATAACAAAAATAGCTAAAAAGTCTTATTGTTCATACAATAGTACTCTTTATATTGCTAGAACATGTTTAATTCATTTATTAATTCTAATCATGTACACCAACACAATTGTTTTGGGCGTCATTAACTTAAAAATAAGATATATGGAAAAGTCAAAATTAAAAAAAAAAAGGAGGTAATGAAGCTAAGGGAGGTAATAAATTTAATGTGAAGAAAAATCCAATATTTCTAAAAGTCTTCTGCAATATCCAGTGTAAATAAAATATTTTATGAAAAAAATACTTTTGTGTGTTCTGATATTTGGTAAATTTCTGTAACTGGATTTCAGAGGGGACTTTATAAACATAAGTGGATGATATAAATCTGATAATAGTTTTTATTATGAAACGATACGCTAGGCTATGGAACAGCCTTGGATAGAAAATTGCGTGTTTGATTGACAAGGGTGTGGTGGCTCATGATGTATTTGTATACTCAAGTCAATAATTTTCGTTATTTTTGTCATGTCGGATTCTACATACATAACTGGACCATGTATCTCGCTGATCACTCTTAGGTAAAATCACAATTTTGTAAAATGGTAAAACTGGAGAAATTAAATGTTTTTCTAGTGTATTTAATTCTTCAAAAGGAGCTTTATCCACTTCTAAATTATTTATCATTACTTGAGGAGGTATAGCTCCTTACACACATAAGAGTTACACGTTTTACACACAATATGCTTCTCTCCTTTTAACATTTCTTTCAACCTCTCATCTTTTGCATTAAATTCTTTCTTGTGTACTTGGCTTCGAAACATAAACCTTTTACAGCACACACAAATAAACACTGGTAGCTCTTTATTCTTCCGCAAAAAACACAATTCTATCTCTTTCCACCTTTCGTTCTCCATTGCCTAAGTATCTCCACAAACTATAATCACGCTTTGTTTAACACAATTGAAAAGTCTTTTATAGTATTTGTATATAATTGATTATTGCACAATACCTCATCTTTATTTATTAACTTCTGGTTTTAAATTTATACATTACTGTTCTTATTCTTTTTATCATTTCTATATTTATAAATTTGGCTAAGCGATATTGCAATACCAATCCCATCATCCTCCACAAACCTGTTCCCAGTACCACCTATAGTAAATGTTTATAATACTTTTCAACTTCCACAAGGAAACAGAAAAATTAAACCCCGCCCCATTTTATCAGGAAGAAACTGGACGCCATTTTGATTTTCGAGAATCTGAAATTCCTATTGGTCAATAGTCTTCTGCGCAAGCGTACTCCTCACCTCCCCCCAAGAACTATCTATATAGCTAGGCTATTCCATAACCTAGCTAATTATATATATCAATGTTGAGGAATGTTACTAAAAATATCTATGATTTCATTTCTTCTCTTCTGTGTATTCCTCTACCTTTGGGGAACTAGTATTGATGATCCCTGGTGTAATCAAAGTACTGATAACACTGATAGACAGAACACAATGAGTTGACTATAAATGTTCCAAAAAAGGGGGGTGGAAATTGTTTCCTTAATAATGCTTGGATAATGATTGGAGGGGTTCATTTGGGTGACTTCTGTGTTTGCATCCAATTATTGCAATCATCATTTGATATGATTAAACTTTTCAGTTGATACCAGAATTTATTTCTACAAATTATTTTGTCAGAAGGACATCCATTGTTCAAAGTTGCTAAATGTTTCTTCTTGGAAACCAAATGAGAGAACTTAAATTTTTAGAAAAAATGGTATTCTGCTACATACTTTTCAGATTTCAGCAATACTCAAAAACGGGATTTAAAGGGGAACCTGTGACAAAGGTTTTTTTGGAAAGGGACTTGGAATGATTTGACTTCATGCAGCTATCAGCAATATGTATCACCCTGCCAAATTTTTAGCCAAGTTGTAACAAAGTCAAACATCCAGTGGAAGTTCCATTATAAGTCTCTGATTGAAATAAAAGAATTCATATGCTTATGTACAACTATTTGCATATCTGATGATGTACTTATGAAAATAACAAATATTCGCAACTCGGCTTTCGCACCTTTGGTGTGTTTCTAATTTTCCATATTAGAATCGAAATAACTTATTGAAACTGTGGTATATCGATATTTTACCACAGTCAAACACTGAATCAGCAAATTTTACCCCTCACTGTCGCTCAGGATAAAATTGCAGTGGATACAATGTCTTCCCCGTAGTAAAATAGGCAATATACCACAGCTTCCATAAATTAATTCTTACATATTTTGCAATCAGTAAGTCACTTAACATTTGTTATGCAGTTTTGTCTTTATGAGTACGTACCAATTCTGCACCCTAATGATGATCACATGATGGCCCTGACCCCTCAGTCATTCATGAGTGATCACATCAAGTTTTTTTCCAGCATTTAGTACAGCCAGTACCATAATCCCAGCCACTTGTTTTTTGACAATTATTTGAGTATACATGATTTCTTGATCATTGCTGCTGTTTTTGATAACTGTACATATTCAAGCAATAATCTGTGTCGACAGTTCATGAATTTTGTACTACCTGTACTATAAGAGTTAGAATCATAAAATGTTTTCAAAATTTATTAGTTCATACAAGATTCTATTTCCAGATAGGACAGCACTGCCAGACTTTTTAGCTGAAAATTTTAATAACAATGAAATGTTTGTGTCATGGGTTGCACCACCAGAAAACCTTAAGGTGACAGGATATACAGTGTATTGGTGTGAGACGAGTAGTTTGGGATGCAAGGTAACAAAATTTTTGTGTGAAAGAGACATAGAAGTATTCAACAATAATTACATGTATGCTGAATATGTATGATCCCATTTGCCAGATACATATCATTTATTCAAAATATGTTGAATATGAAAATTTATCTAACCGGTCATATTCAGTGTAAACTTCACATATCATAAGAGAAATATTGTTTCAGTCAGCAAAGAATTAAGAATAGGAGAATTGTATTATTGACATATGTATTGATATATATATATTCGACTTGATTTATTTTGAATATGTATGATTCAGATGGCAAAATAATGAAGAATTGGTTTCTTTAATTTTGAAAATTTTTGTTAAACAAAAGTCAAGATTTTACTAGGGATTTCTAATGGACAATAAAATGAAGAATTAAGTGTGAGGATGCCCTATATAGTTTTGGGTTTCTTATTGTATAAAAATGACATTTTATTTAATAGGGTTAAATCTAAATGTCACAACTGCTATACTGCAGCACTGATCTCCTGAAATGGCAGATTCCAAACTAGCTTATGTGCACTGACCTCCAAATTGTCAAATGACTTTAGACCAGAAGTTTACTGAAAAAAGCGACTTCACTTCCTCAATTTGAATGTAAACAGTGATAAAGTATGGACGAAAAATGTACTTGCATGAGATCATAATCAGTGTTTATGACATTTTTCACTCGAGTAAGAATGTCATGCCTAATTTGGTCATTTTGGTGTGCTACCCTTTAGAAAAGAGCAAATTTTGTTCACAGTGAAAGAACTGTCTTTTTCTCATGTATGAACCTATTCTTTACACACCTTTCATACTAAATCCTTCCTTTATTTTTTTTGTTTTCATTATTGACTATATCTGATTACAGAAGGAAATTCAATGGACACAAGTACCTGCTAAGAGCATTTCATACACCATCAAAAACTTGGATATGAAAAAGCACTATCATTTTGGAGTCTCCATGGAAATGGCTGAAATGAGTACTGGTATCACATGGAAAGACTGTTATTTTTTACGGGACATTAGTAAGTATGAAGTGCTATTTAAGGTCACCTGGCTGATCTTCTGCTATCCCTTTGAGTTCGTCATCTGTCGTCCATCCAGAGTTAACTATTATTGAAAGATCTTCTGATTTGAAACTACTGAGCCAGTTTGGACTAACCTTGGTTCAGACTTGATCCAAGATGGCCACCAGTAGGGAAGATAAGTTTGACATTGCACCCTATTGGAAAACGTCTTCAGAGATTCTCTGAAACTACGGAGATAATTTGAACCAAACTTGGTTACAATAGTGCTTGGGTGTTCACACACAAAAAATTTTGTTTTGCAGGTTTATACCTTATCTAAGATGATTGCCATATGGGAAGATGTATTTTAATATTGGACTTAATAATGGGAACACTTTCCAAGACCTTCTCTAATTCAATAAGAACCTCAATAAATCACAATTGTCAATGGATGGTCCCCTTCAAAAAAGGATTCAGCTGGTGAACACCTCATCCAAAATAGCTGCTGACAGTTCTTTACTGTTTTGTTTTAAGAGTGCTAGTGGCCGTCTTGAAGTTCTGCAAATTCTTATTGTTGAAGAACTTGTGGTGAAACAAGAATAAAAACCATATATATTTGCTGTGTATTTCCACCTGTTAGTAATTTTAACAACTTTCCTTTGATGTTATTGAACTAGTGCAGTGGCACTTGTCTATTCTGACACCTGAGTATTTCAATATCCTGTCAAATCCAACATAATTTTGGAGTCTCAAAGACAACACTTTAAGTTTCCTTAACCTGACTATTCCGACATCCTGTAAAATCTGTGGTTCCTTATTGTGTCAGATTAGACGGGTTCATCTGTACATATATATATTTTCCCTATTTGCTACTGCTAGAATATTATTTATATTTCATTTTGTTTTTTGGAACGATTGGGACAATTGTTTCCATGTCATTACCTACCAAACCAGGATGACCGGAAGTTTCTTTCTTACTCGCTACCTTTTATAATACATTCACTGAAATATAGTTCACAATTCACTTCTTGTTTTTCGCGGAGTAATTTATTTGTTGACAAATCAACAGGTGGATATCTATCGCATACCACTGGACATGAATATTGTTATAACTTAATTACCGTAATTAATTTGAAAGTGATAGCTATCTCAGTGATAAAGATTGTTAAAACTGAATATGTGTGACAGTCTGTTATTGATTTTATAAGCAAGTGGTCAATTATCGGTCATTTAGTTTACATGGTTGATTGCTTCTTTTCCACACGTGTTGGAAGATAAGCTGAATAAATTACCTCTTAATTTATATACACCTTAATTACTAAACATCACAAATGCAGTGATTAAATCTGGCAGAATGATTTTGACTAAATCTACTTAAATTAAACGGAGGAGTGCAGGACAACTCGGCCCGCGGACAACTCGGACCAGGACCACTCGGACCGTCGAAGAGACAACTCGGACCGTTCATTTTGACAAACAGGACAAGTCGGCCCGTCAAGACAGAAACTACTTGGACCATCAATGAAGACATCTGGGAGTGTNATTGTAAGACAAGTCGGACCGTCAATAAAGAGATTAGCATTACACAGAGGTAGAAAAAGATATTTTCTGCTGAAATTTATTGACAGTGTAAAAAAGACATGTCGTCCCGTCTACTAAGAGAGAAAGACTACTCATACTCCTCAAACCATTAGAAAAAGCCAAAAGTGTGAAACCATGCTGTTTTAAATGAGACATCTGATCTCGGCCAATAAATTAAGAAACTACTCATGGGACAAGTGGTTAACATGAATAAGTTGTATTTGTTGATATTCTGAGTTCCATTTATACATCGATAGAAAAAAAACAAGTTTGTTATATTTTTTATTGCTTACTTAAGTTATGATAACAAAAACAAAATTCATTTAATTCGATTCGATTATTCAGTTTGGTGGGCGTCTTACCCTATTATGGTAATTGCGCTCTGGTAGATTTATTTGGTTGGTACCAAACAATTAATTTTTCGAACTTTATTAAAAGCACAACAAAAGCACTAAATAGTGTACGCACATGTGGATAATATTATAATGATCACAATCAAACACTAAATAAATGTACACGTGTAGTTGTCCATAAAAATTACAGCACTAAAGTCACTCTACTGTTGGACCGTAGATGTGTGTTTGGGGGTGCTTATAAGGTATTCGAAAGTAGCTATAGGCCAAGCCAAATTATTATAAATTGTATTTACTCTTTTATGATGGGCCGAATAATTTCTAAAAACGAGCTTGTGTTCTTTTATAAACAAGTCTTTTTGTTTTTTTAATTAATTAATTATTCCTTTTGATGGACCGATGAGTTCCGCATAACAAGCTTGTGTTTTTTATAAACAAGTCTTATTAAATAATTTTAATTAATTAATTATTGCTTTTGATGAACCGATGAATATGGAATAACGAGCTTGTGTTATTTTTAATACCAATCCTTTGCTTTTCATTTCCGACAATGATCTTATTTTCTAATCAATTTTCCTTAACTAAATAATTAGATAATTAAATACACTACAATACATACACGGTCCGAGTTGTCCTTTTAGTCGAGCCAACTTTGATAATTTTACGGTCCGAGTTGTCTTCATGACGGTCCGAGTGGTCCTGGTCCGACTTGTCCGCGGGCCGAGATGTCCCCTATTCAAACGGAGCAATGTGTATTTTCAATCAGCTTTTTACTTCCGTTTGCTTAGTTTATAAATAGATTGTGAATTGGGGTATCAATAAGGGTCATATACAATGTATGTGTGTAAAAAAACATTTTCAGATTGTAATAAAGATTGAAAAATAAAAACAGTTTCCTTATCAAAAGCAATTACCCACTGACTTAAACTTCTGCCTAAATAATGATAATATAACACAAGTATTAATATTTGTTTCTATTTTTTCCTTTTTGGATTTTTTGTTTGCTTTATTAATTTGACTGATTTTTAAAAACAGAAAGTTTAAGACAATTTTCTTATCACAAGCACTACTTGTTGATTTAAACTTCGCTCTTCTAATAAAAGACAAATTGTTTTTACTTATTTTTTTTTAGTTTGTTTGTTTGTTTTTTGTTTTTTTTTTAATTTGTTTAGTTTTTTTAATATACATGCTGAAAGATAGGTCATTGCTTTATTGTAAAATTTCAAGATAGTGGATCCTGTCCAACCTTGAAGATGACGACATGTATTTTGAATGCTTTGCAAATCCAAATTATTGGTTCACTCTGGGAGACAGCTTTCTTTGTCTATATGTATTCAGACATCCGTTAAAGTTCAACATATTCTGCGGTTCTACAATAGATGGGATAAATGTTAGATCTTGGTAGAGAAAGACTTGGCATGCAGTTTTTATGGGTGAAAGTTCTCACAAATAACAGTAACTCCATATATCTATTCTATGATCTAACACTATACATAGCAAGTTGCGATATTGGTTGTATTTTATATTGTTTGATAAAACAACTGCAGTAGAATACCGAAGGAACAAAGGAGTGGTATGTACAAAAATCGAAGTCGAAAGGCATGGCAAAAACGAGAACACAGAAAGCAATGACGTTAGACAGCTACAATGCACAGAAATAAAAGAACACAACATTCAAAACCAGGGCACCCATAGTGTGAACTCCTATGAAACTGATAGTGACATCAGGTGCTGCGGAAGGGTAATCATATTTACCATCTAACAACAAAAGTAATGAAAAGACTTTAATCAAAATTAACAGTACAATCATATTTCAATATTTTTTTTGAATTCGCAGAATATGGAATAACCTATTGTCTTTTATTGAGCTATTGTTGTCTTGATTTTTATTAATTTTATTTTTAAATCATTGCAACCTAGGAGCTGTGGGCACACTAGTCCCAAATTGGTACTCATTTATGTATCTTTTGAATTATGACTGTCCTAGTCTGACACAAGATGGCAAGTGTCTTATTAACATTGGCTGTATATTAAAACACATTAAATAATCTTCTATATCTGAATTATTTAACACATAATATATTTCATAAATTGTTTCCTGCAGTGGAGATAAGTTCTAGGTAAACCAAACACTGGTAAGGATAGTAAAACGAACTTTGACTGGATTCTGTTTTACACGCATAATTTGAAAATATTGATTGAAAGAAACATAGAGTCCAATCGTTCCATTAGTGCTATCAGCACTTTGATTATACCCCCTGCAAACAAAGTTTGGGGTATATAGGAATCACCCTGTCTGTCTGTCCGTCTGTCCATCTGTCCACACTTCTCGTAAGCGTAACCTCTCTTAAACCACTTGAAGGATTTTGATGAAACTTTACACAAAGGAAGGACACTATATAGAGATGTGCATGAAGGAATATAATTATTGTCTGAAACCAGGAAGGGGAGATAATCCGACTTTGACTTTACGTTGATTCCCTCTTTATGGGTTACCTCGTAAGCGCAACTCCTCTTAAACCACTTGAAGGATTTTGATGAAACATTACACAAAGGAAGGACACTATATGTAGATGTGTAAAATGTCAAATAGGCTGAAAAAAGGGTGAATTTTATATTTGTCTGATTTAGACAGAGTGTTTTCATTGGAACCCTTGTGAAAAGTTCTTTCTTGAAGATTATATCATTGTGTCCATACTTGTATTGTGTCCACACTTGTACTATGTCCACACCTGTATTGTGTCCACACCAACTTAATTTTGCACATACCATATCGATTCAGGGTTCAATGAGCGGGGGGTATATTTGGCTGCAATTCGGCGACAGCTCTTGTTTTGGTTAAGTATGCTAAAAAATATTGAAAATGTCAATTTCCCTCTGTTTTTCCTTTGTTGTATTCCATCCGAGAAGGGACGTAAATGCTACTAAAAAATGGCTTAATTACTGCATGATCCATGCTTAAGAAAATAGGGAATAGTAGTTTTATTTTAACATAATTACCGCCCGAGGGAACCCCGGGGTATAGAAATAGGACCTAGTATCTCCGGCTTGCAGGGTATGACCCCTCCTAAACGGGGCTGCCCCGAGGGAACCCCGGGATATAGAAATAGGACCCAGTCCATGGTTGTGCGGGATGAATAAATACACAACCCATCTTTCGGTTGGGATGTAAACTCAGGTCCACAGGTTGGAAGAAATGCCATGCTTCCTGCATGTTAAAGAACCCTGGTAGCAAGCTCTTTTTTGAGTGGTCCGTAGGTGATCAGCTACAAGGCTAAATTCCCCGCCCCTTTTGATTTCACCCTACTGTTCCACTGGCAGTCAGAATTTCCCGTCCCATGACCATTTCCATACCCCAAAGTGATTATTTATTAAAAAACTTGTTCTCGTCTTGATATAGCTGAAATATTGCTCAGTAGATGTTAAACAATATTCAAACAATCAACATAAATTAATAGATGTATAATGCACCCATGTATTTATTGCAGAACCCAGACAACCAGGGAGAGTTATGGCACACACTAGAGAGCCGTATTCCATACAAGTGACATGGCAGAAGCCAGGATGTAGAGTGAAGACACCTGTTATTAGTTATTACATACTTAACTGGTGCCCTGTTGACAGTGAAGCTGGCAATTGTTCACTAGGTAATTTTTAGCTCACCTGACCCGAAGGATCAGTGTGAGCTATTGCCATCACTTGGCGACCGTAGTCCGGTGTCCGTCGTCGGTTAAACTTTTCACATTTTCTTCTTCTCCTCTGAAACCACTGAAGCAAATTCAACCAAACTTTACAGGAATGATGTATGGAAGGTCCTTTACAAAGATTGCTCATTTCGTTCTGATC
>MJUU01030135.1:0-10850 GCA_002080025.1 Modiolus philippinarum
ATATCGATCTCGACACATCAAAGGAAAATACACCAAATTACCGATAAATATGCGTACAAAGTATGACGGCGGCGACGACGTAAACTTTCATGTAAAGTTTTTGTGATTAGGTCATTTTCTCAGTAACTATATGTGGTAGGTCAATGTTATTTGGTATATAGGTTGGTCTTGAATAGTACATGACAGTCTGCTATATGGTTTTTGTCTGTGACCTCAATTTCACGGTCCAATGAGCATGTTATTTTTTTGCGCTTAGTTTAGTTTCTCAGTAACTATAAGTGGTTGGTCAATGATATATGGTATGTAAGTTAGTCTTAAGTAGTACATGGCATTCTGTCATGTGGCTTTTGTCCTTGACCTCAATTTGATGGTCTAGTGAGAGTAACTGTAAGTGGAAGGTCAATGATTTTTTGGTATATAGGTTGATCTTGGGTAGAACACGACAGTCTACTATACAGCTTTTCTTTGTGATCTCAATTTTACGGTCCAGTTATTATGTTAATTTTCTCAGTATCTATTAATGTAAGGTCAATAAAATTTGGTATGTGGGTTTGTCTTAGATAAAACATGTCATCCTTCTATTTGGCTGTAGCCCTTGACCTCATTTTACGATCTAGTGAACATGTTTGGTTTTTCAGTATCTATCAGTGGTAGCCTGGTAGGTTACTGATATTTGGCATTTTGGTTTTGAGTGATAAATGACACTCTGCTATATTACTTATGTCAGTTACTCTACTTTCACAGTCTAGAGAACATGTTAAGTTTTCTGAATTAGTCATTTTAGTTTGCGAGCAAGGAGGGACGGGCAAGACATCAATTTGGGTCCACACTTGCTCTATAAAAGTAAGTGAGAACCGAATCGTCAATCCAAAAGCGAACAATCCAAGGACAATGGCAACACCAGAAACAAAAAAGGGGAAAAAACAGACACAACATGGGTACGGCACAGAAAAGAAAAATGAAGACACACACATACAAAGATGAACAACACCGACTAAATTTCAGTACTAAGAGTAGAAAACGTGCGGGGCGAATACTTTTGTGCAAGATCTGGTAATATATTACAATCTTTTGTATCTATAATATTTACTTCTGATTTTAAATTTATTTTAATACACCAATATCTTCCCAAAGAAATTTAACAATCTATTTAATCAGTGATTTTGTAAAATGCCTAACAATAATTTCAGGGATTTTACAAAATCCCTGACAATTTCAGGGATTTTATAAAATCACTGAAATGGTCAGTGGTTTTACAAAATCTCTAATTATTTCAGGGATTTTACAAAATTACTGATTTGACAAATTCACTGTAACATATATAACTGAAAAATTTTTTTAAAAAAATATGAGCAAACAGTGGCGGATCTAGATTTTCTGCTAAGGGGGCATGACCCAAAATTTTTCCATAAGGTGGACCCGGAACCCAATTTTTAAAATATTTAATAAATTTTTAATATTTTTCAACCTAAGGGGGGCCGGGCCCCAGCCCCCCGTAAATCCGCCACTGGCAAAACTCACTGAAATATACCACCTGCTCCCCCAAAAAAGATCAAATCAAATTTTTGATTAGATGGCGCACAATGGCAATATGTGCTGAACTATCTGTAAAAGTCTCCTTGAATTCCACTAAATGGTCTAGAAGGAGTTGATGCCACAAAGTGTGTACCCCTATGACAGACGGACGAACGGACGAACGAACACAATGATCACTATTTACCGCCCGCTGCTAAAGCGGGGGTATAGTAAAAGATCGGTAACCCGTTTGTCTATATCACGAACATTTTTTTTTACTTTTTAAACATACAATGTATATGTAAACAACGATTTTAGCAGCTACAGCTTCCACAGTCAAAGTCTTCAAAATATAAACGATTTAGTTTTCTTTCAAGAGCTGATAAATTCAAACATTTATTAACTTTGTCGTGATGAATAGATTCTAAATAGTTTAAGATACAAGTTACCCTATAATAAAAATATGTCCTTCCAATTATGCTTACCCATTCTTTATTGACTGGTTCCCGAAAATCGAAAGAAATACAGAGTCTCCAGGCCAGAGATCATACTTTTTGATAACACTCGTTATGTAAATGTAAGCACATAAACTAATGACAAAATACCGAAGTTACTGTAAATTTAGTTTCTGTAAGATAGCCATTAACACAACTTGTCTCTTAAGTGCAGATCAAATCAAACATTTGGAAGACCATCACCTAAAATTTGTAAAATCTGATAGAGCACAAATAGCCAAAAAGATCTAACTGGAAAGCCAAAATCAGCTTAAGGAGGCCCACACTTGATATTGTTTATATCTAAGCCCACTCTTAATATTGTTTGTATCTAGGCTTTCTGTTTACATTGATTAAGTATTGTAGACTAAATAAAATGGTAAAAAGAAATATTGGGCCGGTTCCTTTTTGGAAATCGGTGTACACCGGAATGCAGGTTTTTTGTTCGTTTCTGAAAATTTTCTGTTCCGGTGTACACCGGAATACACCGGCGCATTCGGTTTTAAGATAGCGGGCAAAAATTAATCTGAACGAAACTAAATGTAACAAGAACAACTATGACTTATTTCGGTAATTTTTTTTAATCTACGTGAATAATTTACGATCTAGACAAACATTTGTGATTAACAAAGTACAATCTGAGCGTAAATACAAAGTAAACCTGAAATTACAGCAAAAGTCGGCGCATGTTTCAAATGTCATCTTACATTTTTTAACAAAGCAAGTGCCTGAGCCTTTTAAACTTCATCTCTGAACTTAAAAAGAGAGGAAAAAAAAGAAAAATTTCTAAAAAATCTTAACAAAGAAAATTCCCCCTCTTAACCTGCAATCTGCTTTCATAGATAATACAAGATAATTCAGGACTATTTACTAATAGGATTATTAGAAATATGTCGCTTAAAGAATAGAAATGAAGAAAACTTTTACAATTCCGTCTTCAAATGAATTTAACTTTTGCAGAATCCGTGACTATGTCCGCCATTTTATTTTAGACCGTTCCGTTCATTTCTGATCACTTTCCGGTTTAGGACGGTCATGTGGTCGGTGTACACCGTTTAGTTCAGAAACGAACCGGCCCATCTATAGGTCCGGGTGCTTTTAACGGAGATACAAGACATTAAAAATTTGGCGGGAAATGTATTTCTCTGTATCCTCCCTTTATTTATATTGGGACTATTATTTGTCTAAAAGCTAGGAAGTTATATCAAGAATATTATGAAAACTTGTCAGGTGTCTTAATTTGAAATGAAAGACACTTATAAAACAAAAAGTGGGGGTCCGTGTGCAAAATTTAAGCCATGAAACTGAGGAAAACCAGAGGAGTTCCGAAATCTGATACAAAAAATATGATGAGTGAGCCACCTTAAGACAGAGTTATGCAAGATGGAGATACTCCTGAGTTTAAAGTTTTAACAATTGATGTTTCTTCGGTGCCATTGAAATGATGACACTCAAAAGACAGAAAAAAATCACAAAACGATATATACCAAAATGGCATATATATTTAATAAATAACATCAAAATAATGACAACTAAAACACTGTGAGCAAAGCTTAGTAATATATACCCCTCTACCCCATTGATTACAAAAAGATAAAACTAACAAAAACAAAAACTCAAATCAAATGAAGTTTTTAAATAGTTAGTGCATAATGGCAATTTGTACTGAACATTCTGTGAAAGTTTCAGTGAATTCAAATAATTGATTTAGTAGAAGTTGTCGCCATAAAGTGTGTATCCCTACGGCGGATAGACAGACAATCAAACGAACGCACGAACGAATTGACGGACATCGTGATCACTATATAACGCCCGATATAGCGGTCGTATAATTAAACAGAAATAAGTCTTACCTCTTGCGGTGATGTAGTTAAAATAAAAAGCATGTATGAGAACAATTTGCATTAAAACAGATTTAATTGTGGCTTTCATGATTGAAAAGTAGTCAGAGCGGTTTCGGCTCCTCTATATCCATGTATATATATATATTGTGCTAATTTTCTTTTGCTTCCTGTTATAAGCTATTAAAAACTAAGCTAATTAGTAAGCAAGACGGTCTGTTCACAATTTTTCTTATTTTTGATTGTTCTTAGGCAACTCTGTCACAGATGGTCTAAATGTTTTAAAACGATATTGTGGGAAAAAAGAAAACACGTATGTATGCATTATTAGCAGGAATAAGGGAACATTATGTCCTGGACTAATGTTTTCTGTTGCCAATAATTCAAAGGAAACTTTTCAAAGCAAAATGCAAAGTAAATTCACGTATGATTGGGGTTTTCGATTCATCTCATAATTCAAATAGCAAGAGCATTATATTTATTCTCAATTTCTTTACCAGCCTTCAAAAAATGGGGTTACAAAAAGGTTGATCCAGGCGAGTTGTTATTTCATCTTAATCAATGTTTTCCTGACTTCTGCATTAAGTAAAAATAAATCCTGAAAAACGGTTGAAGGGTCAGGTGAGCAATTGCCATCACTTGACGTCCGTCGTCCGTCCGCCCGATGTACTTTTTTCAAAAAATCTTCTCCAAACAAATTTTATGCAAAATTGCTCTGAATCATTATCAGGGCATCCTGTTTCAAAATTGTTTGACTAAACAACATGGCTGCTGTTACTAAAAATAGAACATGGGGGTAAATTTCTATTTTTGGCAAATAACTCAAAAAGGTTACAGATATGAAAAAATCTGTCATAGGGACAAAACTGACCAATATGACGAGATCTACCTACCCTGTGATTTTGAAGAAAATCCGTTCACCCATTTTAGAGTTATTGCCCTTTTTCCGAAAAAAATTCAAAGTTTTAATATTTTTGTTCATTTTTTATAAAAAAAACTCTAACAGATCAAAGTGAACTTTAAATTGCATAAATGTTTAGTATATCAAGATCTACCCACCTGGAAACTTTGAAGACAATCTGAATACAGATATAGGAGTTATTGCCCGTTATTGGTCAAATTTTCGTAATTTATATTTCAAAAAAAAGGATTTGAAAAAGAGTTTAAGATTTAAATGCAAAAATGTTTAGTATTTCAAGGACTACATTTTTAGCTTAGCCGAGTTGCGACGAAGTCGAACTTCTTAATAACTTAATACCGATGTGAATTTAGTTTCTACGGGATGAATGGTGTCCGGGCGTCCGGGCGTCAACTTTTGGTTTCCGCATGCTATTTTAAGAACCACATGTCATATCAATATGAAACTTTGCACAGACATGACTTATGATTAGAGGAGGAAATCTATGAATTTTGAAGTTTGTGCGACAAAGGTCAAGGTCACAATCTGCTAAAAATAGAACAAAATTAAACATTTCATTATAATCAGGAAATAAAGCCTAAAATCACATGTTTGGTATTATTTGATAACAAAGTAAGTGAGAACCGAACCATCAATCCAAAACGAACAATCAAAGGACAATGGCAGCATAAAAAAAGGAAAAACAGAGACCTGGGAAACAGATATCCCATAGAGGTCCACAAGATGGTGATGTCGACCGTAAAAATAGCTAACAAAGATTTATTGTTCACATAGAAGTACTCTTTATATTACTAGAACATGTTGAATTTATTTAATAGTTCTAAAAATAAGATATAATAAAAAGTCAAAATTTTAAAAAGGAGGTATTAAATTTAATTTGAAGAAGTATTCAATATTTCTAAAAGTCTTCTGCAATGTCCAGTTAAAATAAAATCTTAGATGAAAAAAGAAATACATTTGTTTATATTCTGATTTTTTGTATATTTAGATTAATCATTGATTTTAGGAATATGAATTACCTGGATTATGGGGGAACCCCTGCCCAAATTTATTTTTTGAATGGTGGTCTGAAATGGGTTGTAATGGATAGTGGAGTTCTAAGTTACCAAGGAAACCAAACCAGGACACTGAATTTTTGAAAAAAGTCTTCTGTTACATATTTTTATTTACAATTTCAAAAATATGTATCAATGAAAAAATGTCAATCATAGATTGCAATCGATCCGCCTTTTTTGGACCAATACTAAAGTTTTGTTTTGAAAATCTATATATAGGAATCATTCCAATTATTGCGAGGAATTAAACAAGAAATGGTTGCTAGATAGAATTCCCCCAAAATAACGGGTCTTTGAGAGTTTTATGAAAATATCCAAAACCAGAATCAAATTTTTTGGCAGTCTTATTATTGAAAAGAATCACTGTTACTGTAAGAAATTGAAAAAGGTCGCTAGTTTGAATACTAAAAAATTGCTGGTCTTTGAAGATTTCAAGAAATTTACCAGAACAAACGCAGAAGATTTTTGCAGGCTGTCTATTGAAAACAATTATTCGTAATATAAGGAATTGAAAAAGGTATGGTTCCTAGTTAGAATCCCCAAAAATAACAGGTCTTCAAGAGTTCAAGAAATTAACCAAAATTAGAATAAAAGTTTTTTGAAATCTGACTTTTGAAAATGATAACCATAACTGTTAGGAATGGATAAAGATATGGTTGCTACATGTAGGTAGAAATTCAAAGGATAACAGGTCTTGAAGATTGTCAAGAAATTTACCAAAATAAGAATTAAGCAATAACAGTACATTATTTGAATACCCGAGGGCGTCAATCGTAGATTTGACGGTCAAAATGCAGTTTATAGGCGACGCGTAGCGGAGCCTGTAAACGGATATTTTGACCGTCAAATCAAGATTGACGCCCTTGGGTATTCAAATAATGTACTGTTATTGCGATTCTAATGCAACAAATCAATTTCATGTTCTATTTTTAACTCGAGAATTTGTAACTATATTAGGAAACAGATTAAACAGGGAACCTACTTTGTCACAGGTGTGTAGATGGTAGAATTGACGGTCAGTTTTGACCAATGAAAACCTTCGTTATATAAATGTTGCATTAGAATCAAAGGTTTTTGCAATCTGACTATTGAAAATGATCACCATTACTGCTAGGAATAGAAAAAGGTATGATTGTTAGGTTGAATTCCCCTAAAAAAAACTAGTCTTTGGGGATTTCAGGAAATCTACAAGAACAAGAGTAGAAGATTTTGACAGTCGTTCTATTGAAAAAAACAACGGCAGTAGAATACCGAAGGAACAAAGCACAAAATTACACAAATCAAAGTCCAGAGACAAGGCAAAAGCATGAACACCAAAAAGACGGAAGACCAAAGACACCACATGACCACAAAACATACAAACATTACATATACAACACAAAAAACTAAAGCACTAACAGTGTGAACTCTCAAAGAACAACAGTGACATCAGGTGCTCCGGAAGTGTAAGCATGTCCTGCTCTGCACACAGCGCCCGTCATACGGTCAGTGAAGCATATGTTTTGAAAAATCTGTTAGGTAACTAATTGGTTATTGTCATTTTCTAACCCTGAGACAAAACCAATTGAGAACCATGGTATGTGTTAGTTCTCTAACCCTCAAACAGTACCAAGGTGAAAGCAATGATTCGCCATGTAAGGAATTGAGAAAGGTATGATGGCTAGGTAGAATTCCAAAACAAAATAACAGGTCTTCGAGAGTTTTAGGAAATTTACCAAAATAAGAATCAAAAATTTTTGCAATCTGACTATTGAAAATGATCATCATTACTGTTAGGAATTGGAAAAGAAATGGTTGCTAGGCAGAATTCCAAAAAAATAAGAGGACTTTAAGACTTTCAGAAAATATACCAAAATTAGAATCAAAGTTTTTTTTTCTATTGAAAATGATCAATGATAAAGTATGGCACCAAAAAATATATGGTTGCTAGGTAAAATTCCAAAAGGTAATGGGTTTTTGAGATTTTCAGGAAATTTACCGATATAAGAATCATATTTTTGAAGTTTAAGTGTTCATACTAGCTGTTGATATTAAAGAGATGCTTAGTTATATGATTTTATGTTAGAATTTCAAAAAATATTGGTATTTGACACTTTCAGGAAATTTATCAAATTTGGCACCGAAGTCAAAATTCTAAGTTCTTATATCTTAGAAAAAAGAAGGGAAACGGGGAATGTGTCAAAGACACACCGACCCAAAGGGGAGTAATAACAACTCAAAGCCACCATAAGATCTTCAATGAACGGTGAGAAAACCCCACACCCAACGGCAGGTCGGAGTCGGCCCCTGAATAAAGAGTAATCAAGTTCAGAGAAATAAACATCATCCTAGACTCCTATAAACATAAAGTAAACGAACTAGAAAACAGACAAGACACACAAAGGCTTAATAAATTTCCTGACTTAGGACAGGCGCAAACCTGCTGCGGCGGGGTTAAACTAGTTTTATTGGGCCCAAACCTTCCCCCTACAGCCAATGTGATAAATCAAAAAACAATCGTAACAACAGTAAAATTCAGTTGGCAACAAGACTAAAACAGTTGTGAAAAATGAAACTGAAAGAACAAAATATACGGACATAAACATGAAATCACAACTGACTACTAGCAGTTAACTGACATGCCAGCTCCAGACCCATTACCAAATGACAAGTAAGTTATGTACCCTCAGTATACAGCTTCCACCAAATTCCAAAAGCAATTCAAGTTATTCCCCATGAAAATGTAAACGACAAAATGAAAATTATACATAAAGTTCCAGTCATATGCTGACTGCTTATTGTTTTACGTTTTATTGGTCCCTTAAGGACATGCCACCAGGGGTCGTACCAAATGTCCACTATCATTAGCAAATTAGATATACATAATAGAAAGTTTCAGCTTCCAAACAAAGATTCTTCAGAAGATTTCTCATATTTACTGGAGAACTCGAAATACAATTTCGCTCAATATTCCGCCCTGAGGGAAAATTTCAAAATTCTGAAACTTTCGGCACAGACAACTTTAATATTGTTACTTATACCCTGTAAACAATGTTTCTGCAACTTAAGGTGTAAGAGGAGTTCTCGCGGATTCGTTTTTAGACCCCCTAGAAGCCATGCCCTGACGGGTCATACTAAAATTCTGACACCCTCTGTGAAGTTGCTACATTATATGTGAGTCGATTCCTGGGTTTTAACTTTCTAGTCCAAATAGCCTTGGAGATTTCTTCGATTATTGGATATCGCTGAAATTCGTTTTCCCCCATAATTTGCCCCTAGGGCATTTGACAGAAATTTCGAACCCGTAGCGCGCTAGTGCAGATCATACTCTAGTATGGTGCCAAGTTTCAAATTTGTATCTCTTATAGTTCCAGGGCTATCGGGGAGCACTACACATATACGTACGTACGTACTTATATATGAACGGACTGCATGTATGTGTAGTGCTCCTCGATAGCTCTTGAACTAAAAAAGATACAACTTCGAAACTTGGCACAATACTAGAACATAATCTGCAGTAGTTCGCTATGGGTTCGGAATTTCAAAAAAGCAAGAAGATCATTAATGAAATTGTCATGTAGATGTTGGGCGGTATAATGCCTGTGTCCATGACTAGCTGGCTTCCATTGAAGATATTCATCACATTTACAGAACTGCATCCTAGGCTTGAAAGATTACCTACACTATTTACAATGTATATTATCATTGCAACCATAGGGTATTGCTGTTCCTAGCTCTATGATCCAGTACTCCTCTCTTTGTAGACAGAAATGTGTACTTAGGGTAGCATTGTTTAAAGTAAGTGAGAACCGAACCGTCAATCAAAAGAACGAACAATCCATGGACAATGGCAACATCGGACACACTAAGAAACAAGGACACCACTTAAGTACGAGACAAAAAAGAAAAATTAAGACACACATACAGATGAACAACACGGACCCAATAAAAACTTATGATTATTTTTTTTTCAATAATCCTAACCCTTCATATTTGCGATTGAATGATCTGGTCGGTTGGAATGTGCTTACACACGTTGGAACTTGTTATCTTTTACTTCGTATATTTGTACGCACATACGTTTGTTCTACCGATCTTTGGTTTCCCCTACATAAACAAGTCCACAAAGAAAGCACCCTAAGCCGTAAATTAAATTGCTCGAGGAGCATTCATTATAAAAGTAAGTAAAATCCGAACTGTAATATAAAAAGAATAGTCCAAAGATAATGGCAATAGGGCCTGTAAGTCTCGTACAATTTTGGAACTTCAAAAGTTGTACCCGGAAGTTACATTTTAAGCCAAGATATATGACGTTTCAAACAAAAAAATGAACGTCATAATCCTAAGACGTCATGTTTTGGCGGGGAACATTTTCGAATTGCTTGTTTATCGTAGATTCTCGTGAGTCACATGACGAGACTTACAGAACCTATACGGAAAGATAAAGAAACAAAGACATCATGCAAGTATGGCACAGAAACACAAACTGGGAATACAGATACAGATACATGTGTGGAGTTGGTAAAACAATTCCCGGTACAAAATTGCATTCTATGCCACATGCAAAACTTTATGTCTATGCTCTTTTTTTCTTTTTAGATTTGGTGTACCTGTATATGAGATAATATCTCATGTTTTCAATTACTATTATCCAAACTTATGTAAATTCTAACAGAACCTAACGTTAAACTCCCTTCATCGTAGTTTCGTCCCCAGCTATATTTGATACTACTGATTATTCGGATTGGGTTTCTTTTTATGCATTTTAAACAGTTTTTGAAATTATGGACTTCCTATGTTTGGGTTCTACTGCTGCTGACGAGGAATTCATTTCCGAAATGGTCATACAGCTCATTGAATTACTTGAAGTGGAGTTAACATATTTGTTATTGTCTCATTTTCATTTACTCCTTATCCTTTCGTAAAATATGTTGTAATAAGGTACAGTATTGTTTCATTTTCAAATTTCAAGTAAATATGAATCTAGAAAATGATATCTAAAATGCATTTTCTTAAAAAAGGTAATAAATTAAATTTAGAATATATA
>MJUU01030140.1:10475-22515 GCA_002080025.1 Modiolus philippinarum
CCCCCCCCCCCCCCCCACCTGAAAATCAAATTGTCGTCTCCTAATATGGAAAGCCATAATAAAAAAATATTCAGAAAGAAGTACTCATTACTCAAAGTTGTAAATCGACTTGTAGAGGAATGATTAAACTTCAAATTTAGAAGTATTCAAATGCTTTCCAAATTGCTATTGTTACGATTCAAGGATGGCACCGTGATCTTTATTTTTCTTACGAACAAGGGTTACTGTTCTTGATTTTAATGGGTTTGGTATTGTAATAATAATAATAATAATTGAATATTTTGCCCTCTGTCAAGTAGATAATATCGGCGAAATAATTGTACTTGAGTGTTTCAGATGGTCTACAATATTTCCAAATTCATCTGTGTTTTAATTCAAGTTTGTAATTTGTTTTTATTTCATTATTTGGAGTGAATTGCCCAGGAAGATTATTACTACCACAGGAAGAATCACTCTTTAGGTAGGATATGTCTAGGATGATATAAATTCAAATAATTATTGTCGTACTGTTCATCATATCTTTATAGTATTCCACAAAACAAGTTTTTCTGTTCATCTGGTCAGAAGATGTCATTTCCATTGATTTAAAAAAAAATGGAGAGGTTTTATATCCATTTCTGCTTCTGTTTATAATTCTATCAAACAGTTGTGAATTTGGGTTTTCCATAAACTTCTGGTATAAATTTTGTCTATCCATTGCCTGTTCAATTTTCATTTTATTACCCTGTTTGTTTTTTTTCCCCACTTCTTAATGATATTTCTTTTTATATATCTATATAACTTTTTAGGATAGCTAATACCTCAGAGGAAGTTTTCCATTTTGGATTCTTCTTTTTTAGCTATGTACTCAGAATATTGATACACTTTCAGTCTCAGATAAAATTTTCATTAATTGTTCGGTTTGACAACTTAGATAATCTCTGTGATATCTTCTCATTATACTAATTCTTTCCTCGGTGTGTATCTTGCAATTATGTTTGTACATTTCGATGTTTTGAAGATGACCGTTTTTCATGAGGAGAGTGGATATTGCCAATTTCAGTCGTACCGTAATCTGTCTTGACATATTTATTCATGATATTTTCATTTTATCTTTAAAGTATCTTTCACTAATGTAGGGTCTTGTACAAGAATGTTGTCAATCTGAAAATGCCAAAATTCTGAGAAAGGAACTCCTATTGCTAGGTTTTTTTTAAAATAGTTCCATTGATATCTTCAAAAAGTCTGATTTCATGAGTATTCTGATAGTTATCAATTATATAAAAATATTATCAATAAATTCTATATAATCAGTTTGAGAGCTACTTATGCATGAAGGCTTATTGGCATTTATCAGACAAACTTTTATTGAAGCAGATATGAGAATTGCTATTATTCTTTCATTTCCCTTCTTCTAAACAATGAAAGGATATGGAGTAAATACATGGTTAACCCAAGCAACGAAACAACGCTTTATTGTTATTATTCATCTTGAGGTCACCATAAGGCCTTCAAAAATGAGCTGTTTTAAATGTTTCAATTCCGTTTGTCCAAGAAAGTTGGCAAATTAAAATAGAAACTATACGGAAACGGAATAGAGAAAGGGGAGGTTTGGGTACCCATAAACCAGTTAAACCCTACCGCTAGCTTTTGCTAGTGCCGGTACCAAGTCAGTCTATCCCGAGTTCCTTCCGTTATTTACGTTAGTCATCTCTAGTCTTCTAGCTATCTATTGAAACAACTAGGGTCACAATTGAAGTTCTTGTTTTTTTTTTAAATAACCGTTGATTGTGCCTGAAAAGGCAGATTATTGAGTTTTTAGGCTTCAATAATCGTAGAAAAAATATATATTTATTTTCAATCCTTCTTTTTAGCAAGTTACAACTGCTAAATCCTGCTTTCGTTTTTGTTGAGATTAGATCAGCCCTATTAAGCTTCATCAAGTGTTCTCGGCGAACAGTTTAGGTAAGAGGAGTTCACGTATAATTGGTTTAGTCCGGTTGGATAATGTTTAGCCTGGAAACAAATTTCTTATTTTAAGTAACATTGGATAACGTTTTGTTCCGGTTCAGGATAATGTTTAGGTACGGTTTTTGATATTTGAACACTACCTGTACCTAAACATTATCAAGCTTAATAGGGGTGTAGATGGTTGTCTGAATAGACCAATTTGACGAAATAGGAATGTTGAGCTGTATGTGTGTTCTCCTATTCGGTAGAATTTCTATTCATTTGTTGTTCATGTCTTTTTTTCTGCCTTCTTTTCCTGTCGGACTTGATGTTGATGTTTTTCATTTTAATTTTTACTGGATTTTAGGCTCTGTCATTTGGTCATTTAAAGCTTGATTAATAGATAAATTTACTTCTAAATGTAATGTAATTGTCGTCTTTCCCGCTGTGTTCTGATTATTCTGAGAGCAATGTATTGATTGTTATTTTCAGGATTAAAGATTTCACTCCGTGTTATTTCATCTCTTTTTCAATGCACTAGTGTTCAGACTCTGTTCTTGTTCTTGCAGAGTGTGGTGTGATAGACTTCAATGTAATAGGTCGAGTTTTTTGTATTATTTCCACTGTCGAATGCATTGGATTTGTACGAGGTTGTCGATTGGTAAAGATTTGTATATTCATGAAATGGAATTGAGCTAAACCTTGTGCGGAGAAATTTGATGTTTTTATATCTTGGCTTATTGGAACATTGGAACAGCCAATGTGTTGTTGAACAGTTGATGGCGTATAAGCTCGAAATTGTTACGACTGCACATATTGATTTTTTGGTTGTCAATTAAATTCCATTTCACTAACTTCAGATAATGGAAAATTTACAATCTGGGCATTTATTCGTGAATATTTGTATCATTTTTCGGCTTATAAAATTACTTATTGATGATAATGAAGTCATTGATTAAAGTAATTTTTTATCATAAAATTTTCATTGAGTAGTTCCTGTAAAATGAAGAGCTAAACATCATACCGCTTTGAGATTTTTTTGTATTATTTTCCTTTATGTTTGTTTCTTGTTGGGTTTGTCCAGTTTCAGAATCTTCCGTATAGTCTGATGCATCAATACTGCCATCTTTTGCTGTAATGAATTGCTTTGTCTCATGTATTGATGGAACTTTATTATGTATGCTTTGTGCGCTTTTATCTAAATTCTCTTTTAAATCATGGCATCTTTCCTGCTACAAAAAGTAAAAATATAATCTAGATTTTTCAGCTCGGAATGTCCTGCATTTTCTGAAAGCTCTTCACATGTTTTAGGGTACACATATTTACATCTCTTACATTCTTTATCATAAGAAACATATTTCAACTGAAGTTTCATATGTAAGAAGGCTTGATATCATAGTCAACGGAAATTATGTTTTAGCTAGCTGTCAGTACCTGTGTGTATTGTCTTCATGTTTTATGTACTTCATTGTAAGGGTACTCGTCTTGATAAGTTGGACTTTTTTCTAGTTTGATTTTTACTGTGAGTCTTTTTGTGTATTTACTTTTTAGCCATTCACCACACATAGGGGGAGGGTTTGGATCCAAGAAAACGAGTTTAACCCCACTGCAATTTTTGCGCCTGTCCAAAGTCAAGAATATGTTGGTCACTGGCTTGTCCTTGTCATCTTATAAAATTTTAGTTTCTTGATATTTGGGTTATTGGATGTGGTTCGTTTCCATTGATTTATTCACTTTTTTACCCTTTTGGGGCCATTTAGGGCTTACTTTATGGTGTAAGGTTCCTCACTGTGTTGAAGACCGTACGGTGACCCCTAGATGCTTTGTTTTGGGTCGTTTAAACCTGGATTTTGCATGTTGTCTCCTTGACATTTACCCCATTTCCTTTCTTTTTCATACTCATTTTTGAAATAGACAACGGAGATAGACTACACACAAGGCTATATAACAAACGCGATGACTTCGCTTTTCCAATAGTCAGAATCCCTCTTCTTCGTAGCAATATTAAAAACAGCGCAAGCATATGGAGTTAACATCTTTCAACTCATTCGCTACCCAAGGGCCTGTGGTCGATATAGTGACTTCCTTGATAAAGCCTGGATGCTTACAAATTGGCTTCTTGAACAAGGATATATATTTCATAACTTTAAATCATAAAACTACATCACTACAGAAGTTTAACGGTCGAAACCACAATCTTGAGGACCGCTATGAAATATCTGTTTTCAAAATGACAACAGATATTTCGCTTGAACAGTATAAATTTGTATTTCCGCTACTAGATTTTGAAATTACAATCGGAATTCGCATGTTCAAAATGATTGGTGTCCTTTTACAAGCAGGCAGGAGATGCCTACTCTACCGGTGCACTTGATTTCACCCATGGATTAAAGTTTGGTCCTTGTTATTCATCAGTATGTGTTTCTTGCTTTCTTCTATGTTCTTGTCTGTGTCAAACTTATGTGATGTCTTTCTTCCTAGGTTTTTCTATTATTCTTTTTTGGACTGAGGGTTCTGTATTAACTTACTTTGGAAAAGTGCGAACAACATTGTCTCTCGAGGAATCCTCTGAGTTTGATATTTAGATTTATCATCTAAACAAATATATACATTACTTATGGCATTTGTCTATGAAAAACCAGTTGGATTTTCAAAATGGGAAACCTATTTGGAAGATAGACTTATACAGCAAGATAAAAAATAATCTACAATTTAATTATAGATTTATAAAAGAAAATAAATTAAAGATGTTTAAATGGAAGCTGTTGCATTATATTTTACCTTGTAAACAGCTATTGGCAATATGGCGGTTATCTGACTCTGAACTATGTACTAGAAAATTATGAACACTTTTTCATACATTGCAAATATTTAAATATGTTCTGGGAAAAAATGAAACTTTTATTCAGTAACATTAAAATAGATAATCATGTCATTAATTTGAAAACAATTGTATTTGGTTACAAGATAAATGAAGAAAATTATAATGGATTGAACTTTATCTTTACATTTATGCTTTGTTTCGGGTCGTTTTAACCTGGATATGGGATGTTGTCTCCTTGACATTTACCCCATTTCCTTTCTTTTTCATACTTATACTGTTCAGTATCCATAAGTCTTTCTATATGTCGGAAAAGAAAACAAAAGAATAAGATGTTTTCTATTTATTTAAAAAAGAATTTTTAAAAAGATGTGACGATTTTGATTTTAAAACATTAAAAGCTGATTACTTTCTAAAGAAAACAGAATTATTTTTTAAAAAGTAACATTTACACATAAAAAATGATTTTCTATCTCATAAATATATAATTTGTTACGATAAGGTTAATGTAGTATTATTGTTCTATAAACTACACATCACAATTTATAGGGGACCGCTGTATCCTATAAATGTATGTTAACAGCATTATAGTGCAATAAAGAATTTTTTTTGAAAAAAAAAAGAGTTTGATATTTACAGAGGAGTCATTTCCGCTGAATGGTTATTTGTGTACCACTTTAAGGGACCATCTTTTGCATGTGATGTCTTGCACTGGATGGTACAATCAATGGCTACATGTATTCAGTAACTGAATGTCTGAATATTAATTGATACTAATTGTATCAAAAAGTTCATTCCATTTTCGGCTAGATTTACGTCTTCCCGGATTTGACTACATTTTCCCGGATTGACTCACTCACAGTGTGACGGGTGCTGTTTACAGAGCGGGACATGGTTACCCTTCCAGGGCACCTAATGTCACTCTCTGTTTCACTGGAGTTCACACTGTGAGTGCCTTTGTTTTGAATGTTATAATTTCTATTTCTGTGCTTTGTATCTGTCTAACAGTTTCTGTGTCTAACGTCATTGTTTTCTGTGTTCTCGTTTTGGCCATGTCTTTGGACTTCGATTTTTGTAAATTTCACTCCTTTGTTCCTTCGGTATTCTACTGCTGTTGTTCCAGTCTACTAGCATTGACGGCGATTTTACAGGTTGTATTATGTTCGTTGATCGTAATCCAAAATGTCATTGTACAACCGTATCTTTTTGTTAATTGGTTTAGCGTTACAATGCGGTTAAAGAAAGACCTTTTTGTCAAATGGTCCGACATTTAACTTTTTCCCCACTGCCTGCCATCTATACCAGCACCTCTTCAGTAACATTCATGCCATGTTTCGTTGAAATTCATTGATCAATTCTATCGAAGGTCTTTGTATTCATTTCATATATATTGTAGAGTCCATATCAAATAAAGTTCCCTGCTGGCGGCCATGTTGAATTACGGATTGACACAAAAGTAACAACATTTGGTCAACATCTCAGAACTCATATTCATGCCATAATAAGCAATTTAGGGATATGGAGTAAAAGCAAATGAGACAAAATATCCACGAATACGTGGGAAAAACAAGCAATGGAACAACGCTTTTATCGTTGTTCTTCATCTTGAAGTCACCACGAGGCCTTCAACAATGAGCTATGCTCATACCTCATAGCAAGTTCAAGACGGCCCCTAGCACCGGTTTGATCGGAATTCTTTGCTGGATGTCGAGCAACACTACATCCATATTTGGTTACAATCATATCAGCAGTTCACTAAAAAGAAGATCTTTGAATGCATTTTTCCATAAGGTCAAAGTTAAATAAATCTATCTCTGGTGGTCATTTAAGGTTATTAATCTGCACCAAAGTAACAACACTTGGTCAGCAACTCATAAGAATAATTCATGCCGTGTTAAGTAATTCATTTTTGGGTTCTCTAGACGGGTCTTTGTAAGCAATTCCCATTGAGTCCAACATTAAACGAAGTTCATTACTGGCGGCCCTGTTGGATGACAAATTAAATAACAAACTGTGCCAACAAATTAAATAACAAACTGCGCCAAAGTAACACCACGGTCAGTGTCTTACAAGTACCATTTATGCTATGTTTGTTTTAAAGCCATTCTCTAGAAGAAGATCTTTGTATGCAGGTCCAATGTTAAAACGAATTCCCGCATTATATATTAATATCACACACTTTATGGGGGCTAATCTTCCAAGACATTGATTGGGTAAGATGACCAGACGCTGATGTTTGACGTAAATTATAAATGTGGCGAGTGTGCTGGAAATGAGGGCGGGCTGGAGGTGGGGGCGAGTTGACTTGGATTCAATCGTGTATCGTTGAAACGTTTGTCAGCATGATGATTACAAACGCATACTCGAGCGTCATACTAGCATAGCACCATTTACGAGTTAACCAAAACTTAACGATCCAACAGGAAGTTTGACCAAAGTTAAAACCGCTTCTCGGGAGAAGCGGCAATGACCCTCAAAAATTAAGTTTCTTGCAACTAAATCTAGCTTGTTAACATTCCTTACTCGTGTTCTGTCAGGCCAAATGATCTACTGTAGTTAGTGCCTTTCCTGAAAATTGAATCTGAAAAGGGTCAAAATAAGCATAATTTTGTCGAAAATTTTCAGTGAAAAAAAGATACATTTCTTCTTAATGACATTTTCAGTAGTCTTATTCAGACTTCATATATATGCAAAGTATAAAAAATGTTTTGGAGATGGTCAATGATGCTCCAAATAAACCTCATAAACGGTAATATTGGAATTGTATTTATTTCAATGGAAAAAATGGATTTGATAAGTACATATTTTAGTGTCTTTGAAATTGCGTAAAATTGCTATTACAGCTACCATGGCAACAGAGGTCAAAAATAATAAACTTACGTAATTGTTGTAATGCATCGGTCAATCTCAACCAAAAAAAAAAAAGAAAAAAAAATGGCAACCAGAAAAATCTGTGCCATGACGTTTCCAATTAATGTGTGTGCTCACAGAGAATCGATCTTTAATTATATAGTACAAAAAGTATTGCTTTAGCCTTTTGCTTGTCAAATATGTACAGCTGAGTGCCAATATTAAATCATTAAAATTCAGCTTATTATTTTGTCTCGCAAACTCATAACAATCTTGAATGAATAAAAGGAAATACTAGTTTAAAAACTGAAAGGAGAAGCATTGAAATATCGTAATACAAAAAAATATATCGTAATACAAAAATTGAATATCGTAATACAAAAAATACCAAAGTTGCATAAAAACAGTAAATTTTGTTATGCTGTACACGTGTTTCAAGGAGTAACCTCTCATCAGCAGCATCAAAATCAAATAATATGGAAAGCCATAATCCAAAAGTGGTAACAAAATAAGTACTCATTACAAAATAAATCAAGCAATTGACGAGACTATACAAAAGTTTTGTAAAAAATAAAACAATTGAAAGAATATGTTTGTTGTGTGTTATACTTCTATAGTTTCATAAATTAATATTTTTCTCTGTAATTTCAGATTCTGTTTTACACGGCCTCAAGTACCCATCATTATATTCACAAACACCAAGTGCTTTTGTAATGTTACCAACATAATTTGTTTCTATGTTATCTATGGCAAGGCGTTTAACCTCAGTGTCATTGATATGGTTTCCTCCAGCATCAGTGACACGGTCTTTTTCTTCAATGATATAAATACTATGGGTCTCTTCAGCATAGGTATCACAATCTATTGCTTCAACAACACAACCACAATGTGTTCTGTCGAACCTATCTTGTGCATTTACATATGGTTGTATCTTTTCTTGGCGTATTGAATGAGGTTCTATAACAGTCAAAGCAGTGTCGTATTTCTGTGACTGGTTTTCGTAATCGGGTTTTGTTTGCTCATATGGATTTACAGACACATTGGCACATGGATCAGCAATATAACATGATCCATCTGAGCTATGTGTTATGCTTTTGTTATCTATAACACTCAAGTATGAATTGCGTGCCTGAGTTGAGTTTGCTGTAGAATTTTCATCAATTTCATCATAAACACTTTCATTAAATTGAACTTGGAAGTGGTTACTATGCTCGATCTGATTTATATTGTGTACTGTTGTCTTCCTCACTTGATTAACAATTTGAAGCAATACGACACATATCAAGAGAAACCCAATAGAACTACCGATTCCTATTATGTAGTACAATATCATACTGTCAGGGTTATCTGGAAAATAATTAAGAAAACTTCTTATGATAATTTGAGATATTTCTCTTTATGTTCATCGATTATTTAATAAATTTTTCACTAAAGATCCTGGGAATTAGTTATGTTTTAGTTTAAACAATAATATATCAATTTTGCAATATTAACAAGAGAATGGATTGAACAAAATAAGTGATGCTCTCTCCCTTATAATACATTGTATAAATAGAAAAATCATAATTCTCAATGACGACACATTAAGGTAAAAATAAAATGTGCATACAAATATATTGATACAAAAAAAAGAAACAACAATAATGTCTCCAACGGTCACAGTGTCCCGCCCCGCAAATGTTTTGAATTATGTTATATTTCGTGATCAGTAAAGCATGAAGTTAGTGCCAGGGATAATTTTCTAATATAATAACCTAATGTTTATAATGAAAATTACACGCATCCTTCACAAAAAAGAAACTAAATTGTGTATAGAAATCATACTATCCCGCTTTCTTTTTGTGGTCAGTGAAGCATGAATTTAGTTGCATGGATAATTTTTAACTCGAAAGCCCTGAAATGGCTGAAGAGTTGTTAACATGGCAAGAAAAAATAACGTGAGGCTTCAAGCCTATTAACAGCTCTAAAAGATGATCTTCGTGCTTCCGATAAAATATAGTGCGCAAGTTTCTTTCAAAATCGTACAAATTGTGTATTTTAGTTATATTTCTTCATTTTCATAAGTTGAATACGGTGTTGTTATATTTAATTGAAAACAATATGCATTTTATCAAAACACTTGTTTTTTTATATTGCGTCTCGGATCAACGAGCCTGCCGCGCAGTAATTTGTCAAAGATTTGTCAAAGATGAAAATAACATTTGTTTACCTGTGACATGTGTATTGCATATATTTATAGCAATGAAATGCGACATGCATACGAAATCACACAATCCGATTATTTTCACGTATTACGGAATAACTTAATACATGCAGTTCTTTGGATGACTACGAAGTTTTGACAAGTGTAGATTTTAATGGCTTTCGAGTTTCAGCTCCATCGGAGCTTTGATTTTAATATTCTCTAATGTGTAATCATATAAAGTTAAATGACATTAGCATACCTCCTTCACAGAAAAGAAAGTAAACCTTTTTTTGTCGTGACCAGTGAATCATGAAGTTGGTTGCATGGGTAAAGATTTGTTCGACTTTTAGTTTAATATATATTGAGCACAATAATAGCACATATTCCTAACAGAAAAGAAGCATTGACCAACATGTGGGTAAACCTCATACTTTCCTCTTTTTCATGATCAGTGAAGAATGAAGTTTGTTGCATGGATAAATGTTCATTATAACTATTGTTTAATAGTATCCCTATAGTGTGTAGTTATATAAAGTTTAATGATAATAAAGTACTTGCTTCACAGAAAAAAACTAAACCTCACCTGTGGATAAACTTAATTTGGAACGGACGAAAGGTGGGCGGGGCATTAAATAACAAAATGCCGAAGTTACTGTAATTTACTTCTACATATGCACATTTCGACAACTTAAGTCTCTTCAGTGCAGATCAAATTAAAACATTTGGAAGACCATTAACAAAATACGTGTAAAGCTGATAGAGAACAAATACCCCAAAAGATCTAAATAGAAAAGCCAAAATTCAGCTAAAGACAGAGCTACTCCTTAGTTTTAAACAAAATTTTATAAAATTTAGATAAGTTTCATAACAGGGTCGGCACCGAAGTAGTGACTACTGGGTTGGTGTGTACCCTCGGGGACTCATAGTCTAATAAAAAGTGGGAGAACTTGAGAAGGCGCATGTTCTCAAATCATGTCCATGTCCTTCCACAAAAACCCTTGACAGATTTGGCTTATTTTTTCTGGGCTGCTTTTCTCCACGAGAAGCAACTAAATGAGCCATTGAAATTTGGGCAGATGTCATTTATATTTCCTGGGCTATTTTTCTTGATCAAATACAACTAGATGAATAAATGAAAATCTCTTAACAACTTTTGATTGATTTTATTGGCTTATCAATTTGCTTCTGGTGTAGAGAGGCAAGCCATGAGTTTTAAGACAAATCTGTAAACGGTTTCTAGGGAAGGACATGGACCTCACACCCTTGACTTGGGAAGATGGAGATGGTGGTCAGAATAATAAAGCACTTAACTGAAGTAACAATGCAGTAGTTCTCATTGAAACACCGGGTTTTTCTTACATAAGAATGAACGCATGGGACACTTATCTACTTTGTTCAAACGCCAAATTTGCAGTCACCAGCCAACAGGAATTTTAAAGTTTTATCATAAATTCGTAAATAATTCAATACTTTAGCTCTTTCTTCATTATAGAAATATAGTTTCACACCGATTCAAATAAGAAGTACACCGAGACCGACGTAATCAAATTGTTAGAATTTTTGATCGACAATATTTTTGTCGAATTTGGAGGTCGTGTTTTCAAACAGACAATAGGGATTCCTATGGGAACAAACTGTGCGCCGCTTTTAGCTGACCTTTTCCTCTACTGTTACGAGGCCAAGTTTTTACAAGGGCTTATTCAAAGAAAACAAAAACATTTAGCCCAGTCCTTTAATTTCAGCTTCCGCTACATAGACGATGTGCTTTCTCTTAATAATCCTAAATTTAAGGATTATTTACATCAGATCTATCCAAATGAGCTTGAAATTAAAGAAACAACTGAAACACCTACTTCAGCTTCGTACTTAGATCTTTTATTGTATATTGACGAAGATGGACGTTTGAAATCTAAGCTATATGACAAGCGTGATGATTTTAATTTCCCCATTGTGAACTTTCCCTTTCTTAGCAGCAATATACCTACCTCTCCAGCCTATGGAGTGTACATTTCACAGTTGATTCGTTACTGTCGAGCTTGTAGTTTGTACAGTGATTTTTTGAACAGAGCAAAAACACTGTCCCAAAAGCTGCTTAGTCAGGGATTTGTTCAACCTTTGTTAATTTTATCCCTCAAGAAATTCTATGGCCGTCACCATAGCATCATTGAAAGATATGACGTGTCAGTATCCCAAATGAAAGTGGACATTTTCAGCTAGATTCACGTCTTCCCGGATTTGACTACCGACTTTGACAT
>MJUU01030143.1:0-12302 GCA_002080025.1 Modiolus philippinarum
CCCATACGGAAATAACATTATAAAGTATTTGGTTTATTGTAACCATAAATGGGAATGAACCTATATAGTGCAGGTGAATCTAACAACTTTGTGGCTCATTAATGACATCAATGAATAAAATTAATTTGAAACATACTAACTGTATCAAAACAAGTTTATTTCATTTGGCCAGTATTTACCACTATGGCTATTGCCTTTAAGTAGAATTTGAACATACCACTCTATGATACATATTATTATTTCAATTTACTAACATTATGATTATGTACAAACTTTTAACCTACTTGGCAATATGTAGCCATCCCCCACACTTGTCTGACAAGGTTATCAATAGGTGTATAGGTTCAAAATAGTAAGACTGTCTTTTATTTCAATTGTCCAGTATCGTCCAGTATTGTCCGGTATTTACCAGTATTGTCCACTGCCCCGGACAATACTAGTATTGTCCGCCTTTTTGCCAACCTTGGCTTCAATGACTCCAGTTAAAGTTTGCGTTAAGGTTCAGATCTGAGAAACTACATGTGGCACATCAATCATCTTTGGTCAGTGGATGCATCTCTAAAAGTGATACTGCTTCAGAGGATAATTTGGTCACCCTGACCTTCATTTTATGCTTCAATGACTCCAGTTAAAGTTTGCATTAAGGTTAAGATCTGAGAAACTACATGTGGCACATCAATCATCTTTGGGCAGTGGATGGGTCTTGGCAAATGATGCTGCTTCAGATGACAACTGGGTCACTGTGACCTACATTTTGTGCTTCAGTGACTCAGGTTAAAGTTTCCCTTAAGGTTAAGATCTGAGAAACTACATGGGGCACATCAATTATCTTTGGTCAGTGGATGCATTTGGGGGAGTGATGCTGCTTCAGTTGATAATTGGGTCACTCTGACCTACATTTTACACTAGACTGACTGGGGTTAATGTTTCCATTAATGTTTATCTGAGATACTACATATTACACATGAGTGGTCTTTTAATGTTCAGTCGACATTCATACATCTTTATTCAGATTATATTAGGGTTATTATTTTTTTGACAACTGGCAAGAGCATTAGCTGTCGTTTGCGACTGCTCCCACTTCTAATTTGCTTCATTTATACACTGCAAAAGGTATTGATTGATATTTGGTATACAAGATGAATTTAATGTGTAAGGGATCGTAATAATTCATATAATTTGGTACTACAATACAGCCAGGGACTTGCCATGATAAATTCCTGTGATAGACATTCACTCTGCTCAGCGTGTATATTTTATTCACTTTTTAATCAATCAATTTGCTTCTTTTGCATTGAAAGTGAAGCAGTCTACAACTTGACATGTAAACAATTTTGATAGATAGTCAAGAAATCAATTATACTCATTATACCCCCGCTTTGAAAAAGCGGCGGGTATGTAGTGATGGCCTTGTCAGTCTGTCCGTTCGTCTGTCTGTCTGTCTGTCTGTCTGTCCATCCGTCCGTCTGTCCGTCACACATTTTTGGTCACAGTTTTCTCAGCTTGTATATGTTGGAATGACTTCATATTTGGTCAGAAGCTTGGTTATGATGAGTTGTAACATGTAAACTATTTTAAGATCTGTCGTTTTGCTACATCCTGTTTGCCGATACGTTGAAGTTTTACTTTAACACACTATAGATGAGAAATTTTCGTCACAGTTTTCTCAGCTTGTATATATTGGAATGATTTCATATTTGGTCAGGGGCTTGATAATGATGAGTTGTAATGTGTAAGCTATTTTCAGATCTGTCGTGTTGCTACTTCCTGTTTGCCGATACGTTGAAGTTTTACTATAACACACTATAGATGAGAAATTTTCGTCACAGTTTTCTCAGCTTTTATATATTGGAATGATTTCATATTTGGTCAGGGGCTTGATAATGATGAGTTGTAACGTGTAAGCTATTTTCAGATCTGTCGAGTTGCTACTTCCTGTTTGCCGATACGTTGAAGTTTTACTATAACACACTATAGATGAGAAATTTTCGTCACAGTTTTCTCAGCTTGTATATATTGGAATGATTTCATATTTGGTCAGGAGCTTGATTATGATGAGTTGTAATGTGTAAGCTATTTTAGGGTCTGTCATTTTTCTACTTCCTGTTTGCAGATATGTTGAGGTTTTACTATATACACTATGGATGAGAAATTTTCGTTAGTTTTCTCAGCTTGTATGTTGGAATTATTTCATATTGGGTCAGACGCTTGATTATGATGAGTTGTAACGTGTAAACTAGTTTAGGGCTGCATGTTGCTACTTGCTGTTTGCCAATATGTTGAAGTTTGACTATAACTCACTATGGATGAGAAGTTTTCGTCACAGTTTTTTCAGCTTATATAAGTGGGAATGATTTCATATTTGGTCAGAAACTTGATTATGAAGAGTTGTAATGTTAAGCTAATTTCAGGTCTGCCGTGTTGCTACTTCCTGTTTGCCAATATGTTGAAGTTTTACTATAACACACTATGGATGAGAATTTTTTGTCACTGTTTATTTGGCTTCTATAATTGGGTATGTTATAAAATTTGGACTAGAACTTTATAATAATGAGTTGTTATGTGTAAGCCATTTACAGGTCTGTTGTGCATGCACTTCCTGTTTGCCGATTCTTTGATGTTTAACAGTAACTAACTAGGAAGGAGAAATTTTCATCACAGTTTTCTCAATCTAATTAAAATTAGATCTACAAATTGTATCCTATAGTCACTGCATGGTAGATCTAACCTTTCTGTTCTGTGACCTTTGACATCAACCAATCAGAATCCAGTCTTCATGATTTTGAAGACATTAAACTTTATGATATAAGCCGAGGGTTTTGAATGAATCATCGAAACAGACAGTAAAATGGGATGTTGTTAGATCTACCATGCAGTGACTATAGGGAACAATTTGTAGATCTAATTTTAATTAGATTGCAGTTTTCTGAGCTTCCATAGGTTGGGTTGGTTTCATATTTGGTCTGAAGCTTGATTTTGATGAATTGTAATGTGAAAGCCATTTTCAGGGCTGCTGTATCACTACTTCCTGTTTTCTTGGCTTGATTTTAAGTTTGGTCTGGACAACTTTAAAGAATTGTATTACTTTTAAAGTTTTTGGAAGCGGGGTATTCATTTGTGGCCCAGCGGACCACAGTACTTCTAGTTTAATATTTAAGTCAGGAATACGATTATGCTCATTTAATATTTAAAGTCTATCACAGTAAGTCTCTGCTCTAATGTGGATCTTGCATTTTGGACTTAAAAATTTCATGAAATAACAGTTTATATAAGGGCCATGACTAATTAAAACCAAGGTTTCTCTGTTTAAACCTTAGCTTTTAAAGTCGGGTGTCTACTCAGAAAGGGGATATTGTGTCCCTCTTACGTCCTGACATACTAGAGGCCTCCAAAGTAATACACAAATTGCAAAAAAATGTTCCTATACACAAAACAGAAACTGACAAGAAATATTAAAAATGCTAAAAACGTTACTAGCTGTCTATGTTCTAGTTGATGTTTTTAAAAAATTTATCAAATGTCCATTAAGGGAATTCCTTGGTTCATTAGGGGAGAAAAACTGTATCTATAAATTGTAGAAAGTCTGTCCTCCTTGTGACACTCTAAGGAAATGTGTGTACTGGTAGTAGCTGTGAATGGATTGATTGATTGATTAGTTAGAGTTTAACGTCCAATGAGCAATATTTCAGCTTTTCAGGACGAGAACAAGTTAATCAATTGAAAAGAATGTAAGTAAAAGAAGAAAGAAATAAAGGTGGAAGGGACAACCAGGGTAACGACTTTTGATTGCCACTGGAAAAGGGGAGAAAGGGGTAGGGGCAGAAAATTTAGCCTTCCATATGACACCCAGTGCGTCTGCTCTCTTTAGAGAAATATAGAAGGGGTCTTTATACTGCATGGAGCGTGGCGTTTCTCCATACAGTTTGGCTACAATGGTTCACGTTCAGGCTTTCTGTGTTATGACCTGACTACCCCGCAAAGACAGGGCATTCCCCTATCCACCAACTGGGGAGGCGCCTGGCAGCTCTGTAGCCGGAGCCCCTGAAAACCGATCCAGGTGTCAGGCCACTGTTAGGAAGACTCATACTCCAAGCTCAGAGGATGCTGTGGGCCTATTCATAAGCCGGGACCGCGCACGGCGGGCTGTGAATGGAATGAAACATACAGTGACTCAAAATACTAATTAACTTGATGTGGCCTTTTGTCATGTTTGTAATTATGATCTCATCGAAGAGACTTTAATTATTGGAGAAGGAAAAAAAATTAGCTGCAACTTTGGTCTTTAGTAATTAGATTAGTAAATTATACAATATTATAACAAATTTATTTGATGTGATTTTTCAGATATAAGAAGTCTGACAGATGGCATCTAGACAGAAAATCACACACATATATGACAGACTGGTTACAAACTTTCAACTCGGTTAATCATGCTAAAGGTTTGTTCAAGAAACTTTAAAAAAAAATTTATGGAGTTGCCATGGAAACAATTTTATATGAAAGTGAGAGCAAAAGGGATATGGAGTAAATGTGCAAGAAGAACTTCCTAAGATATTAAGCAGTTGAAAATTCAGAAATTATCAAAACAGCTTCAATAAATATTGGTGCCACAAAATAAATCTGTATTCAGAAAATATTGTAAATCAACTTAATTTTGAGAGCGATTAACTTTTATGATCTTCACAAGCTTGAAATAAAGCCAAAATGAATTGTCAGAATATGATACAAAATTACAAATGCATCAGCAGGAAAGAAAATCATGAAAATAGGTCAAACATAAATTTCTATGTGTCTGATCCCTAAAACCTGTGAAAATAACTTCTGAATCCTTAATTCCCATCAAAAACAAAATTTTAAATCCTTAATCTTGAAAATTGATGATGAAATCAAAGATTCCTTAAAAATTTTATCCAAATTCATGTTGAATAAAATGGCTTATCCTGGTGTCTCCAAAAAGGTCCTTTTGCTCCTCTGTTATAGTTGTTGTACATGTATGCAAAAAAGTACATGCTAGCTTATTTCTTTGTTACTGTATGACCTTAAAATATTGTGTTTAAGTGTGAGAATGCATCATGGGAGGTATTTTGTTTTTATGCCCCTATGGCATATTGATTTACCCTTGTCTGTTAGTCTGTCTGTATGTCATACCTGTCATCTTTTGGAAATCTCCATGGGGTTTTATCCCATGTCTCAAAATGTTAAATCCTAAAAAAAGGGTTACCGTATTCCTCGTATTAAGCACCCTGCCGCTATAAGTGCCCCCCACCCTTAATTTCGTTTGAAATTCTAAAGCGCCCCCTCAAAATTCCAGCTAGAAACCGTAATTTCCGTATTTGTTTCGTACGCTTTCCGTCATTGATTTGTTTTTCGTCAATTGCGCATGCATATGCATCAAAATTTCCGGTTGTAAACAATCGAATTCTCATGTTTTTCGATTCATTTCGGTACAAACACTGATCAGCATTATTTTTACGTCTGTTTGCCAAAGATTTCGATAGTTGATGCATCTTTACATTGATAACATCTTGTACTTAAGAAGATTGCAGAATTTCGTTACAAGAGCTTCGTTTTGGAACCCGGTTTTTATCCTACTTAATAAGCGCCCCCCTTTTCAAATTTTCCAAGTGCCTTGGGCGCTTAATACGAGGAATACGGTATTAGGGGTCTGATGGTATATTTTGTTTTCTGTTAATGCTCTAATGTGTTTTATAGTCACATTCAAGCTATTCATTGCTTCTAAATTTTATCATATTGCCTTAAATTTGCAAATTTTACTTTTTAAGCTATTAAGCAGCTTTATACTGTTGCTTTTGGTCTAGACTAGACACTAGCCAGATGTACCTAGCAGACATCACATTACGCATTAACGTAGTTCATGTCTGGCAGTAGTTTGTGGGAAACTAATTGTCAAATTCAAATTATTTCCTTTGAAAATGTTCAGACTGAAAGTTTATGCAGCTCTTACAAAAAAACAGCATGAAAATGTAGCTTTATTTGACACTCGTAATTCCGGATTTGGTTCATTCATAAAAATTTCCTGTGGTGCCCTATAATTTTAACAAGTTTTGTTATGAATGGAAGCATAGTAACTTCTACGATCACTTTTGTAACTCGTAAAGCTGTATACATCTCTTATTATAATCATGACTTTTGGTCAATTTTTATGCCCCCAGATCGAGGATCGGGGGCATATTGTTTTTGTCCTGTCTGTCTGTCTGTCTGTCTGTCTGTGCGTCCGAAACTTTAACCTTGGCTATAACTTTTGAACTATATAAGGTAGACTTTTGATACTTGGCAAGTGTATAGGTCTAGTCAAGAGGAACATAAATATGCAAAAAAAAATTAGGTCAAAGGTCAAAGGTCAAGGTCATAGGGGTCAAAAAGGGGTAAAAATCGGAATCTGGGGGCATATGTAGTGTTTCACAAACACATTTTGTTTGTTTATATTTACATCTTATTGTGTAAAAAGGTTTAAGCATATTCATTTTGGAGAGTTAAGAATTTGCCTTACTTATTTACATTGTACGGCTCTTCTGCAAACTCTGTTTTTGAAAAGAATTTTAAAAATAATTCTCTGTAGGATAAATTATATGACCTTTTGAATTTACAATGAACCATAATGCAAATGTATCAAAAATGAATTATTTGTACAGTCTTAAACTTTATCTTGGACGGCATACTAGAGTCCAGATAGTGACTGGCTTCTCTATGCAAGCACAATCAAGTATGTTTTTGGTAATGGCAAACTTAATTGATTTGCGACAATTGGGGAAACTGCTCGCTTTCTGACTTTTCATCACTTGTAGTGTTTTCTTCCGGGAGCAGGAAGGGAATTCTGGCAGTGGACGGATGTAAGAAAACACAAATCCAAACAACCCAGAGCCTGAGTTCAGAGGCTTGGTACAAACGAGAAACAAATGCTTTTGAACCCGATCAGTGTGATTTCCAGACGTTTCAGTTATGCATTTCTGTATGTAGTCTTGGTAAATGATATAAATATAAGCCAATTACTTTTTACTGATAAACTGATTTCGGTGTTACTTGCTCCAATATTTAGGGCCCCGCCATGAAATGGCGTTCAAGGTGGTGCCCTATAGTAATCAGCCTGTCTGTCTGTCAGTCAGGCCGTCCGTCCGTCTGTCCGTCAGCGTTCTCTATGTCTTACTATAACTCCAGATTGCCTTCACAGATTTTTATGATTTTTTTTGTCTCGCCCGCGACATAAGTCGCGAAAGCGAGACATATGCGTGCAAAGTATGACGACGGCGACGGCGTTAACTTTTACTAAATGCAGGATATTTTGAAAACCCTTTGATGTAGGAACCACATATTTGGTCCAGTGGTAGTACTAATCAAGTGCTACCTGACGGACATAACCTTATGTGACCTTGACCTCAATTTCATGGTCTAGTGGCCACGTTAAGTTTTTCTGCGTAAGTCCATTTCTCAATAACTAGAAGTGGTAGGTTGATAATATTTGGTATGTAGGTTGGTCTTGGGTAGTACATGTCAGTCTGGCAGGTGACTTTTGTCCTTGACCTCAATTTCACGGTCTAGTGGTCATGTTAAGTTTTTCTGCTTAAGTCCATTTCTCAATAACTAGAAGTAGGAGGTTGATAACATTTGGTATGTAGGTTGGTCTTGGGTAGTACATGTCAGTCTGGCAGGTGACTTTTGTCCTTGACCTCAATTTGACGGTCTAGTGACCACGTTAAGTTTTTCTGCTTAAGTCCATTTCTCAATAACTAGAAGTGGTAGGTTGATAATATTTGGTATGTAGGTTGGTCTTGGGTAGTACATGTCAGTCTGGCAGGTGACTTTTGTCCTTGACCTCAATTTCACGGTCTATTGGTCACGAATAAGTTTTTATGCTTAAGTCCATTTCTCAATAACTAGAAGTGGTAGATTGATAATATTTGGGATGTAGGTTGGTCTTGGGTAGTAATGTCAGTCTGGCAGGTGATTTTTGTCCTTGACCTCAATTTCATGGTCTAGTGGTCATGTTAAGTTTTTCTGCTTAAGTCCATTTCTCAATAACTAGAAGTGGTAGGTTGATTATATTTGGTATGTAGGTTGGTCTTGGGTAGTACATGTCAGTCTGGCAGGTGACTTTTGTCCTTGACCTCAATTTCACGGTCTAGTGGCCACGTTAAGTTTTTCTGCTTAAGTCCATTTCTCAATAACAAGAAGTGGTAGGTTGATAATATTAGGTATGTAGGTTGGTCTTGGGTAGTACATGTCAGTCTGGCAGGTGACTTTTGTCCTTGACCTCAATTTCACGGTCTAGTTATCATGTTCACTTTTCTGATTAGTTCACTTAGATTTCACATCAATTTAGAGGCCAGCAGGGACGGGCAAGACATCTTTTAGGGTCTTCACTTGTTTACTCAAAGTTGAACTTGTCCAGAGGAAGCTTTCTTTCGTTTTTGAGGAAAATTGGAAAATGATTTATGGGAAACTCCCTTTTGTTTTTGTAAGAAAAAGTACCTATTTTGAGAATTAGCTCTATGTCGTACCATAACTCAAGATTGCCTTCAGGGATTTTTATGATTTCGATACTCAAGGTTTGACTGGACCAAAGGAAGCTCCCTTTCGTTTTTGAGGAAATTCGGAAAATAGTTTTTGGAAAAAAACTTTGTTTTTATATGAAAAAGTGCATATTTTGAGAATTACTTCTATGTCGTGCGATAACTTAAGGTTGCTTTCAGGGATTTAAATGATTTTGATACTCAAGGTTGGACTTGACCAAAGAAAGCTATCTTTCATTTTTGAGGAAAATCAGAAAATGATTTTTGGTAAAAAACTTAGTTTTGATATGAAAAAGTGCATATTATGAGAATAAGCTCTATATGTCGTACAATAACTTAAGATTTCCTTGAACTGCCTTAATTATTTTGATACTCAAACTTGAACTGGACCAAAAGAAGCTCCCTTTTGTTTTTTAGGAAAATCAGAAAATGATTTTTGGGAAAAAACTTCGTTTTTATATGAAAAAGTGCATATTTTGAGAATAAGCTGTCGTATGATAACTTGAAATGACCTTCATATATTATTTTTAATGTTTTGATTTGATCTGAACAGATGAGACATAAGTTGTCAAAGCAGCCATATATAGAAACTAAATTTACAGTAACTTAAGATTTTGTTATTTATGTTTTTCCCCAAAAATTGTTTTATGATTTCCATGAAATTCCGCAAACAGGCTTTTGGGACTCACAAGGGGTGGGGCCCTTAATTCTGACTTTGTCAGTATTCTAGTCCAACACGAGTGCAGTATCTATAGGTATCAATTCAAAAGCAACATTTACTTTTGACACACTTTATGAGAAAAGAAACTATATGGTACATATTGTCATTAATAAGGGTATAACTTAAGGATTTAATTGAAGATGTAGAAGTTTGTCGTAGCTTGGGTAAGATACACTAAAGTTGTGTACTTGAGGACACAGAGTGTTCAATTTGAAGGTACAAAGAACATATTGTTTTCAAGATACAGAACTTTTACAGGAGAACATACTTATCTAGCACTTTATCACGTGATAATAGTGACGTTGGGGTGCTTGATGTCCTCTGCTTCATAATTGCTGTAAATTACAATATCTTATTGGACAAGTTCCACTTATATAATGTCGTAATTTTTTCATTCTATTTTATTATGAAGCTTGAAGTTAAGAACCTCAGCTAACATGACTACACTGACTGCAGGATAACACAAGATTTTTATGTTTGGAACTGAACTTCAATTTCGTCGCATTTGCGTCGATTGAACTGGAAAAAAATTCTTTAAAAATGTGCAAATAAAAATCAACTCATTCAGAACAAATACTAATCTTCAGAGGGAAAGCAAAATTCCCTTATGTTACAAATTAGTAAGCCTTTCTGAGACGCATTGACATCGTGTGTGTTGGAAATGCAGTAAACTGGAAATGTGGATGAACCTGGAACGTCATTAAAGATGTTACGTCATTCCAGGAATGAAAGGATTTGGAAAACCACATATTCATTTGTAATCAAGTAAACAACATATGTGATCAAAAAATAAAAACAGCATATATGTTATTTTGTTTTCATCATTTTAAAAACATTGTTAGGGCATTTTTAGTTTTTCAACAATATTATTTTTTTTAAAAGAAGTCAGATCAGATCCTCTCTTACTCTACCTCACATTTGTTTTTGGAATGATTGGAAATCATTTCCATGTCACGAACTACCAAACCCGGATGACCAGAAGTTCCTTCCCTACTCGCTACCTTATATATAACATGCTGGAATATATAGTTCTTAATTCATTTCCGGTTTTTGCGTAGTAATTTATTTGTTGACATATCAACAGGTGGATATCAATTGCATACCACTGGACAAGAATATTGTTATAACTTGATTATTGTAAATAATTTGAAAGTGATTGCTATCTCAGTAATAAAGGTTGTTAAAACTTAACATATGTTACAGTCTGTTATTATTAGGGCCCAGCCATGAAATTGCGGCGCCCTATAGTAATCAGCCTGTCTGTCCGTCTGTCTGTCCGTCCATCTGTCCGTCCGTCAGCGTTTTCTATGTCGTACGATAACTCAAGAATGCCTTTACCATGTTTACGGATTTTTATGATTTTTTTCACTCAAAGTTGCACTTGACTGAAGGAAGCTCCCTTTCGTTTTTGTGAAAAAACTGAAAATGATTTTTGGGAAAAAACTTCATTTTTATATGAAAAAGTGCATATTTTGAGAATTAGCTCTATGTCGTATAATAAATCAAGATTGCCTTCAGGAATTTTAATGATCTTGATACTCAAGGTTGAACTTTACCAAAGGAAGCTACCTTTTGTTTTTGTGAAAAATCTGAAAATGATTTTTGGGAAAAACTTCATTTTTATATGAAAAAGTGCATATTTTGAGAATTAGCTTTATGTCGTATGATAACTCAAGATTGCCTTCAGGGATTTTAATGATCTTGAAAGTCAAGGTTGAACTTTACCAAAGGAAGCTCCCTTTGGTTTTTGTGGAAAATCTGAAAATGATTTTTTGGAAAAAACTTCATTTTTATATGAAAAAGTGCATATTTTGAGAATTAGCTCTATGTCGTACGATAACGCAAGATTACCTTCAGGGATTTTAATGATTTTGATACTCAAGATTGAACTTTACCAAAGGAAGCTCCCTTTCGTTTTTGTGGAAAATATGAAAATGATTTTTGGGAAAAAACTTCATTTTTATATGAAAAAGTGCATATTTTGAGAATTAGCTCTATGTCATATGATAACTCAAGATTGCCTTCAGGGATTTTAATGATTTTGATACTCAAGGTTGAACTTAACCAAAGGAAGCTCCCTTTTGTTTTTTTGAAAAATCTGAAAATGATTTTTCGGAAAAAACTTCATTTTTATATGAAAAAGTGCATATCTTGAGAATTAGCTGTACGTCGTACAATAAATAAAAATTCCCATCAGGGATTTATATGATATACACAAGGTTGGTCCTGATCAAAGGAAGCTCCCTTTTGATTTTGAGGAAAATCTTATTTCCATGAAATTCCGCAGTCAGGTTTTTGGGACACCCTTTCTGACATTGTCAGTATTCTAGTTGATATTATAAACAAGTGGTCAATTATCGGTCATTTAGTTAACATGGTTGATTGCTTCCTTTCCACACGTGTTGGTAGACAAGCTGAATAGATTACCTCTTAATTTATACATCTTAATTATAAAAACGTCACAAAGGAAGTGATTAAATCGAGCAGAATGATTTTGATTTTCTGCTTAAATTAAACAGAGCAATGTGTATTTTAACACAACAGTAATTTCCAAATCAGCTGTTTCCTTCCATTTTCTATAAATAGATTGGGGTATCAATAAGGGTCATATATGTGAACAACCACTTGTGCAGTTAATGATTTAGAAATTATAGTAGAGATTGAAAAATTCAGACACTTTTCTTACAAAAGCATATACCTACAGACTTAAACTTCTGTGCAACTATTAATATTTGTTTCAATTTTTTTTTAATTAATTTCGATGATTTTTAGAGATAAAAAATTTAAGATACTTTGCTTATGACAATGATATTATGCTACACTACCTACTGATTTAAATTTCTTCGTTTCTAATAAAAGACAGTGTTTTTATACGACCGCAAAAATTTTTGCGGTCGTTTAATGGTATGGTGCTGTCGTCGTCGTCGTTGTCGTCGTTGTCTGTAGACACTTTTGTCTTTGGTCAATAACTTTAGTTTCAGTTGACCAATCCTTATGAAATTTTTACACAATGTTCCTTGGCATAAAAGGAAGGTTTGGCTTAGTTTTGGTCA
>MJUU01030146.1:0-11638 GCA_002080025.1 Modiolus philippinarum
TTTTGTCCTTAGCTATATTTGATATTACTGATTATTCGGATTTCATTTGGTTTTCATTTTTTTGTAATTATGGATTTCCTTTGTTTGGATTCTAGTGCTACTGATGAGGAATAAATTTCCGAAATGGCCATACAGCTCATTAAAATTATTGCAGTTGGAGTTAACATATGTGTTATGGTCTCATGTTCATTTACTCCATATCCTTTCGTTAAATATTTAATTTTGTTCCTGCATTCTTTCTTTTCATTTGAGTCATTCATCAGTAAATATCATGAGACAGTGGACAAACATGGTTAATTTAGTTATTTCGTTATATAGATATTCTACAAACTGCTTTCCATACCATTAGTTTTCATTAAAAATGGAAATGTTTATAACTGTTCTATATAGTTTAACAACTTATAAAGTCAAATTGATGGATAGAAGCTTCTAAAAATGTTATAGAAAAACAAAGATATGATATGGTTTAGCTTTGCAATTTCTTGTTTTTTTTTATAAATATATTTCTCAAGAAAATTTCAGATTTGATTTTTACGGAAGCCCATAGGGGACCTCCAAAAAAAATAATATCGTTATCTCGATAAATATATCGTTATTTCGATGTAAATAAATTGTTATCGCGATATAAATAAATCGCTATCTCGATATAATTAAATCTTTATCAAGATATAATTAAAATCGTTATCACGATATATATTATTATCGTTATCTCGATATATTTATTTTGTTATCTCGATATAATTATTTCGTTATCTCTATATAAATATATCGTTATCTCATCAAAATTATATCGTAAAACGATATTTTTTATTTTTGTATATTTCAGGAAAAATTACAATTGTGTGAAAACCTTTTCGCGTTACATTCAATTTTTAAACAGGATGAATTGATTTTTATGATAGTTAATTGTCATAACTTAGAAATAACATTTAATAATACTATTTTTATCCCCACCCCACGACGAAATATCGAGTTATATTACAAAAGAATAATAACATAATGTGAAGTAAATGAACATATGAGATAACTCTCGACAATACATGTAAAACCAAGCGATGGAACAGTGCTTTTATTGTTGTTCTTCATTACATCAGACGGATATAATCTGACAACCTTGTTTCAATGATAAACCCTAATGAACGAATCAATAATATGATAAATATTTAAGACAAAAACATGATTCATCTCATTTCTAAACCAAGACATTCAAAGTGGCGAGATATTCTGTTCACATGTCTGTCCGTCCGCCTGTCTATTTGTCCGTTCACTTGTGAGTAACAGTAAACACCTTCAACGGTCGAAAAATTACAATCACATGCAGCAATCCACAAGAAAGCTTTACTAGAAAAACACAAATAGAAGACAATTGATAAACGTAGATATAACTCGGGATAGCGGGACTTGGTCACCGGCACAATCAAAAGCTGGTGGTTGAGTTAAACCGGTTCCTGGGTACCCAAACCTCATGTAATTTTACTTCATACCCTGTCATTATAACTATTTATACCTCACCATATAGTCGGGTGGTGGGAATAAAAATGTTTAAATTTATATATTGGAACGAAAACGTTTCCATACAATCGCATTTTTTTTCCAGAAAAATACAAAATTAATTACATGGTTATAACGATATAATTTTAACGAGATAACGACATATTATATCGAGATAACGAAATAATTATATCGAGATAACAAAATAAAATATATCGAGATAACGATATAAAAATATATCGAGATAACGATATAAGTATATTGTGATAACAATATAAATAAATCGAGATAACGATTTGATTATATCGAGATAACGATTTAATTACATCGAAATAACGATATATATATATATATACAGAGATAAAGATATATATATATATTTTTTTAGTTTTGTTTCTTTTAAAGTCCCCTATGGGCTTAATTGGATTTTTGTATGCCTTTTATCGAACAAGTAAAATGTTACCGAATAAAATCATAATTCCGAAGGAATCGATGACAATTTATTCATGTCATAAATTATGATTTTCGGTTGTTGCTTTGGTTTTCATTTGCAAATGAATGAATGAAGTTTTGTCCTTTCTTTAGTCCCCTATAGAAAAAGTATAACACGTTTACAATGCTCATAATGAATACATCAAATCACTGGGCTGATATAATGTCATTCTTAAATTCTACAAGTTTAAGATTTTATGAAGGGATATAGAGTAAATGAACATGATATCATAACACATATTCTAATCAAACTGCAATAATTTTAATGAGCTGTATGGTCATTTCGGAAATTAATTCCTCATCAGCAGCACTAGAAGCTTTTTAAAAACAAAATAAAATCATTGATTACGTCGAAAGCACACGGACATTGTAAACTAATAATGAACACTGATTCAGTCTGTGTTAGAAACTGTATTGCTACTTTTCTTATAAGCATTGACGCAATATCCGTTCATTTTCAAAACTTCTAACGGGTAGAAACTCACTTCGTTATCATGTTTAGGCTATTGCAAATCCACATTTAAAAAGATTTCATTAAAAGTGAACCTTCAAAGTAGTTTTTGTTGATCATTATCCTTCTTACCTATTAGTATATGCATGGTCCAATTGGCTTGAATAACTCCTACCGTAATCTAGCAATTCCATAAATAAGCATGCAAGAGTAGTGGTACAATTTACAGCAAAACTAGAAAACATATGCCCAGAAAAGTGTCGGCATTTTAAAATGTTTGTTGGAAGGTCTGTTTGAATGTTATTACATTTTATGGATCTTGCATGATTAAACTTTGCACGTAATGTAAGGAGGAAAACTTTCTTTTTATCTTTGTAGCCAAATAATACCAACCATGGAATACGAGAAAAAAAATACTTGCTTAAGAACTCTAGTGTATAAAAACTATCAATAGAAACAAGGACCGACAAAAAATTGCAATTAAACCTTAACATGTTTATCATAGGCTACCATTGCAAGATGAGACATTACCTTTCTTTATTGACTACAGTTACAGTAAATATTATGAGCTAGGGTTCACGTCAGATCATTAACTTTCATTTAATATTTTACGAAAGGATAATGGGTAAATGAACATGAGACCATAACAAATATGTTTACTCCAACTGCAATAATGTTAATGAGCTGTATGGCCATTTCGGAAATCAATTCCTCATCAGCAGCACTTAAACCCAAACAAAGGAAATCCATAATTTCACAAATGTGTAAAATGCATAAAACCAAGCCTTTATCATGATCTTAAGCGAAACTTCACAATGCGCATGCATTCTCTCTCAGTTTTACCGTTTATGATTATGTAATAATAACGTTTTGTAATTGCAATGGGCAATCGCTTTAAATGTCATGATCAGTATAAACATTTGACATTTACAAAGTAACTTCGAGGAAATATATATATTAGGCATGCATTTACATGATGTGTTCAAGTAATGGACATGATAACGATTTGTATGAAAAACATACAATAAAACTCGTGGGTTAAAATGACGTTATTCAATGTTTTCAGGGCATTTCTGAGACTTTTTCAACAAAAAATTTAAACCTTTATGAAGGAATGTATTGAATAAAAATGAAAGGATATGGAGTAAATGCACATGAGACAAACTCTCTACAAATACATGATTAAACCAGGCAATTAAACAACGGTATTAATGTTGTTCTTCGTCTTGTAGTCACCATGAGACATGCTCATACCTCATAGTAAGTTTATTAAGCGCGTCATGAAATGTCGAACTATAACTCATGTGGAAAGATTTGACTTAATATAGCTCGATTTTCGCTTTTCATGAAAGATCCAACTTGTGTGAAGCTTGTGTTAAGATACCAAATGAAAGTAGGTTACACAATCTTTTTTTAATCACGACCAATAAAACCACTATTGACAATAAGAGAGACACATCGAGTGCCATGGTAACATGTAGATGCTTTTTTTTCTTTTATAATTATGTTAAATCATCATATAAAACGGGAAAGAGAAAGAGGGGTTTAGTGCCCTTTAACCTGTTTTACCCAACTGGTGTCGTGTTCTAGTGCCGGTACAAAGTCCAGCTATCCCGAGTCCTCCCGTTGTTAATGTTTGTCTTTTATCTCCTTCATTTTTGTTTTTCATGTGCAGTGCCTTTGTGAATTGTGACATGCTATTGTAATTTTCAGCCACTTTATAGGGTACCTGTTTTTTTTACAAAAAGGACAATGAATAATATGTAACATCAATGAGTGAGGGTCATAACAAAGTTTAAATAACATACACCAAATTCTATCTAGTTTGTTCTTTATTGGGCCTATAGAGACACCTTTATGTTTTCTGCAGTTGAACGCCTTCTTCAGCTGTACATCTTACCTTTCATTTTCTTAATATTTATAATATGCATAGATATTTCATACTGAAGCAACAAAATGGTTCTAAATCAAGTGGAATAATTAATACATTATAGTATGTATACTAAATACTAGCCAGTGTTAGTACAGAATACCAATTTGAAATTATTTTGATGATTATTAAACTTGTACATTCTATATATATATAAATCGTGTAAATCATGTAAATCGCCCAATGTCATCTATCTGGTTACATGTTCTGGCTGTAAAGAACAATACGTTGGTGAGACAGGAAATGCGCTCAATCTTCGCATTAACTTGCACCGTAACCATATCGAAAACAAAGATCAGTACCAGGCCACTGCAATCCATTTTAATACTCAGAATCACAACTGGCAAAATATGCAAGTCATTGCAATAGATCAAAATAGATCGTGGAATGTAAACCAGAGAAGATCAAAAGAAAGCTACTGGATTGGTCGTTTAAAACCCAGTCTTAATATCAGGACTATAGATCAATAAATGCCTTAGTTCAAAAATAGAAATTTTTGCTATAAAACATCATGAACAGACAACAACAAAATTTTTTTCACATCACTTTAATTGAGGTCACGCCTTCAGTCTCCGACATGTAGTTTACTGATTAAATTAAGTTTTGTAGTGTAGTTTTTGTAAATAGTTTATTCTTGTATTATATTCTATGTTGTTTTGAGAAAGACTCGGATAGAGTTGAAATATAGACAGTATTTATACTCGTGCTATTCACATTGTTCAAACTGAAAGTGTATATATATATGAACAAGTTTCCACGTTGACTGAATTTATAGAAAGTTTATATATATATATATATATATATATATATATATATATATGCTTTATTCTGATGCACCGCTGTAAATACAATGGTATGCAGAATACAAAGATACAAAATAATAAATAATACATTGTACATTGAGGTAGCAATCAAGTTAAGAGAAAGAACAAAGAGAAATAGGGGAAAATATAATTATAATATTGCATTTATAAAAACCAAAGCAGATGATATGGGGTTAGCGGATAAAAAGTTAGTGAGAGAATCTTTCAAAAAATATAAATTAATTGAGTGAATTCTCGTGTAATTAAATGTTTTTCATGTATTTATGTCAATATTATAACAAGACTTTAATTTTGTTCCTGCATTCTTTCCTTTCATTTGATTCATTCATTAATAAATACCGTAAGACTTTTAAATCACAGTCGACAAACATCGTTAATTAATTCTACAAACTATTTTCCGTCCCATTAATTTGCGTTTAGAAATGGAATGTTCATAACTGTTTTATACGGTTTACATGTTTCAATTAGTTTAACAAACTGGTAGATAGAAGTTTTAAAACAATGTAAAAAACAAAAAATAACAAGGATATTATATCTTTTAGCTTTTTTAACTTTGTTTTTTTTAATATACATTTGGTAGATAGAAGTTTTAAAACAATGTAAAAAAACAAAAAATAACAAGGATATTATATCTTTTAGCTTTTTTTACTTTGTTTTTTTTAATATACATTTCTAAGAAAACTCTAAGATTTAATTTTTGTTTTTCTTATCTTTTCTTTCGATAAAGTAAAATATTACCGAATTCTTTCTGTATTTTGATGGAAAATGTCAGGCCAGTCCCTAACTTTGAATGCCCGTAACTTTGTTATCAGGAAGGATAAGATTACAAAACAACGGCAGAAGAATACCGAAGGTACAAAGGAGTGGTATTTACAAAAATTGAAGTCCAAAGACATGGCAAATACGAGAACAAGGCAAACAGTGACTTTAGACAGCCATAAAGCACAGAAATAAAAACACAACATTCAAAACCAAGGCACTCACAGTGTGAACTCCCATGAAACTAAGAGTGACATCAGGTGCTCCGGAAGAATAAGCATGTCCTGCTATGTTAATAGCACCCGTCACACTGTAAGTGAGTCAGAGAAAAGGTCAAAATCGGTAAAGTCAAATCCGGGAAGACGTGAATCTAGCTGAAAATGTCCGCTTTCATTTGGGACACTGACACGTCATATCTTTCAATGATGTTATGGTGACGGCCATAGAATTTCTTGAGGGACGAAATTAACATAGGCTGAACAAATCCCTGTTTAAGCAGCTTTTGGTACAGTGTTTTTGCTCTGTTCAAAAAGTCACTGTACAATCTACATGCTCGACAGTATCGAATCAACTGTGAAATGTTCACTCCATAGGTTGAAGAGGTAGGTATGTTGCTGCTAAGAAAGGGAAAGTTCACAATAGTGACGTTAAAATCATCTCGCTTATCATAAAACTTATATTTCAAATGTTCACCCATGTTCAAAAATGAGCGACAAATCCAGGCGCGATAACCCTTTCACACATTTTAGTACTGTCACCGATAATTGAATGTTATCAGTAACAAGACGAAAAGAAAAAATAACTCGTTTAAATTCTTTCTATATAGATATCGCGCTGATAAGTAGGCGTTTTAATTAATGCTAATTAATTTTCTCCGCAGGAATCAAGTACTCACGTCAGTTTTTTTTCTAATATCATTGTCATACTAACATGAAGCTAGGATATTCAGAGTCCAACCAGCTATGTAGAAAAGTTTGAATTATCCGGTGTCTTCATCGTATTTTGGTTTTGAAGTCGACATGGAAAATATTTTTTATGCAAAAAAAATTGTAATAAATATTCAACACGTTCAGCATTATATTCTCCGTGTGTTGCAACTTTCCCGGACTTGTTCACATAGTATATTAATAACATGCAATATTTTTATTTTACTATCATGGTAGATCAGATGCATTTGAATACTGAATGATAAAGTTTGCTGATTTGTCTTATATATTTACTATGAAGTTGAAATAATAAATGTAAATCTCAAGAATTCGTAATTATTTATGTGTAAATAACAAAAAAAAACGAAGTTGCTGTTAGTGATTTATTTTCTGCATATATGCGCATAAACGATGACTGGAAAAAATGTAGAAGAGGACCGGTTTGTCACTACACATTTTCATCAAAGTCAAGCGATTTTTTGATACCTAACACTGAGGGATTTTTGTAATATCAAATGTTAACGTGTTCAGAATGGTAGTCATTTAGTTTGTGTGTGTGTGGTGTTTTTTCTTTTTTTTTTTTGTTCTTTTTTTTTGTTTTTTTTTGTTCTTGTTTTTGTTCTTGTTTTTGTTTTTTTTTTTTTCNTTGTTGCTCAATTTTTAAAAGGGTTACAAAAAGTGAGAGACTTAAACCGACTAAGGCAAAATTTAAGTAAAGAGCAACAACAACCACAACTGTAAGATCCTTTTATATATTGTCGTTCAACATCTTGAAGTGAAACAATACTTTTTAGAAGCTGTAATTGGTTCTCGTCTACCTTTATATTGTTAAGTTTATCACTTATGATTTATTCAAGTTTCAAGCCAAAGGCGTCTGTACTCATGACATAAGAGTCACAAGTATACTTTCTTACATTTACGATATGAAGCGTGGTACTCTGGACGGGGAAGAAGTTTAGTTAACTTAAGGCGGGTATGAACCAAAAAAAGAAGAACGGCAAACGCGTTCCAAACAAACAATGGTTGACTCCATCAACTTTATTGGTTTGGTAACAAAAAAAAACATTAACATGCAAAAGGTAGATTGTGAAACTCTCTGGTGCCAAAACTATAAAGTTAAATGAAAATAATGGAAAATGTAGTAAATGTATCCATTTTATATTAGACAAAAGCCCCAATGAATAAATCAATTACAAATGTACATCCGCAACGGAACAACGCTTTTATTGTCGTTCTCCGTAAGGCCTTTGCTAATGAGCAATAAACCTTACAATGAGTTTATAATTCGTACTTAGCAAATGAAGCTAATTACAAAAATGCATCCCCCTTTTTTCTTACCCATTAAACATTCAATGCCGATTAAAAGTAAAACTGTAATATCATATTTGGTAAAATCCTTCATTAAAACACTGATAAGAAAGATAACACGACATCACAGCACGAGTTTTGGCCAGAGTAAATATTCGAACTCCAGTATGAAAAAAATTAGTTGTTATCTATCCCGTTGTAATTTAGTAAAATTGAATAATTAAAATGAATATTCAAATAAAAACAAAAGTTGCATTTTATCTTTTTCACTTTATTTTAAAATTAATAAAACAATACAACAAACCGTTTTGTGCATTCGGTAAAAAAGTGTATATTGCTCCATTGATGACAATTTGTAAATTTTTTGTGTATTCGAAAAGGGGACATCGAATAACATTTATTAAATCATTTTCTTTTTAATGGAAACGATATAAGCATCGCTGATATTCACAAATATTGTGACCTTTAAAATCATCATAATTGATTTCACTCTCATAAACCTTTTTTCCTATTTTTCAAACAAATGAATAAACTAAAATAAATTTTATTATTGAAATAAAAAATAATTATATAAATATAATACCATCCCTTATACAATCGAAATAGCCACCCAATTTCAATTATAAATATACTACTAGTAAGTTTATAAAGTCTATCACAGGGCGGTCATACTTACTTGCCAGTATAACAAGACAGATCCATTTTCAAACTGCCGGAGACACCAAAAATCCTCAATTTGAAAAAAATATTTTCTTATATCTGGTATCACTTAATAGTATTTCATATGTATATTTAATTTGCTACTATTTTTAACGAACACCACCCTTTCTTTTTTTTTTTTGCTATATATTTTAGTTGGCTATTACTGTAAAAAGTAAAATGGGCCGATTTTAGAACACGATTTTCAAAACATCGGAGACACCAGAAGGAAAAACTTAAAATAAATTATTTTTATATCACCAGAAAGATAAATCTATGCAGCAAATGAAAGTATCACTTAATTAGATTTTAGATTTATAATAAAATGAAAAATACAAAATAAACGAGGATACCCATGAAATTCCCGTTATTTTCTTTGTCAATCAGACGATCATTACAGTTGTGACTCCCTGGGTGAGTAGACACGGGTGGTCTGATATCAGTGTCGCTAATTCTTCAGTATGCTTCGTCAATATGCAACAAAAGATCTAGGTACGAAGCTGAAGTAGTACAAATGAGGCATCACATGAAAAGAAACTGGCCAAATTGCATGTTAATTCTGATTTTAATAGTACTCCTTTTGAGTATCAAAGTCTAACTTCCATATCTGGCACTATAATTGGTATTGTGGGTTATGCTTTTATTTAATGTAGATAATTTTTACAGCTTTACAGGCAGTTGAATTCTATTTGTTTTATCTGAAAGAACCCTTAAATTGCTGTATAACTATGTCTCAGATTTTTTGTTGTAAGGCATAGTTCAAAATTAAATTAATTTTGAAATTTGAAAAATCAAAATATCTGGGATTAAAATTATAAATGTCCCTCATTTTCAAACCAAATTCTATATTAAAAATTTAAGACAAGGTTTAGTCGAATTTGCATGATTCTTTCAGATACCGTAAACAGAATTTATCTTTCTGTATAGCTCTAAACGCCATTTTGGTTTTAAAGCTTTAAATCAAAAATCAAAATTTTTTACCAAATATGTAAAATTTTGACTTTTATACTTGAAAGAAATAACTTTGAAATAAGCATTAAGAGTTAATTCAATCATTGTCCTTTTTATTTCCGACCTAATTTTTCATTGTATCTTCACTAATAACACAGTTATTCAAAGTCAGGGACGGACTTTAAGAGATTATTGTCCTACCTAAATAACAAAAAAACGAAGTTATTGTTACTAGTAATTTATTTTCTGCATATGCGCATTAATGTCTCATCAGTGCAGATCAACCCAAAACATTTGAAAGTCCATTAACCGAAAAACGTGTAAAAGATGATTGAGAACAAATAACCAAAATGATCTAAATAGAAAAGCCAAATTCTGCTAAGGACAGAGCTATGCACGAGGGAGATACTCCTTAGTTTTACACAAAATCTTGTAGAATTTAGGTGTTGCAAGTTTCAATAAAATCGGTTTTCGGGTCAGCACCGAAGTACTGACTACTGGAATAATGGAAGTAGAATTTCGAAGGAACAAAGGAGTGGCATTTACAAAATCGAAGTCCAAAGACATGGCGAAAACGAGAACACAGAAAACAATGACGTTAGACAGCTACAAAACACAGAAACAAAAGCCACAACATTCAAAACCAGGGCTCTCACAGTGTGAACTCCCATGAAACCGAGAGTGACATCAGGTACTGCCGAAGGGTTAGCTTGTCCTTCTCTGTTAACAGCAACAGTCACACGGTAGGTCAGGTAAATGTTTTTGAATTATTTGTATAATAGCTAATAGTTGTTGCCATTTTCTAACCCAGACGGAGACAAAACCAAATTAAAAACCATGGCACGTGTTACTTCTCGAACCCTTACCCTAGACCAGTACCAAGGTTAAATTTTAAGTTTTTGTGATCACTTTAGTGTTCAGACATAGACAAGGACAGATCGGTACCACAAACATCACTAACGAAGACGAAACTAAAATCAAACAAGACAACACAAAAATCTAAAGCACTGACAGAGTGAACTCTCATAAAATCCGAGGTCGACATCAAGTGGTCCGGAAGAGTAAGCATGTCTTGCTCTGTCAACAGCATCCGTAACACTGCAAGTGAGTCAATCCAGGAAAAAGTCAAAATCAGGTGACGGTCAAAAATTTCTTGGGGGATGTAATGAACATAGGCTAAACAAATCCCTGACTAAGCAGCTTTTCGGACAGTGTTTTTGCTCTGTTCAAGAAATCACTATACAAGCTACATGCTCGACAGTATCGAATCAACTGTGAAATGTACACTCTATAGGATGGAGAGGTAGGTATATTGCTGCTCAGAAAGGGAAAGTTTACAAGTGGGATGTTAAAATCGGGGAGTAACAGTCCACCAGCAGAGGCATCGGTCCAGTGGTAATAAATAACAAAATGCCGAAGTTACTGTGAATTTATTTTCTGCAAATGCGCATTTCGATAACTCATGTCTCATCAGTGCAGATCAAACATTTGGAAGCCCATTAACCAAAAAACGTGTAAAAGCTGATTGAGAACAAAATAACCAACAGGATCTAAAGAGAAAAGCCAGTATTTCAAAAACAAATCGTTGACAATTTATTCATATAATAAAAAGGACAAGAGGAAACATCTACAAGGCCGGAAAGCGCGGTCACATGCAACTCACCAGGGAATTATACAACAAACAACAACAAATAAAAGACAAAAGATAAACGTAAACAACGATAGGAACTCGGGATAGCCGGGCTTGGTACCGGCACTAGCAAAAACCATCTATAGGGTTAAACATGTCTATGGGAACCCAAAACTA